>CM057820.1:32067400-32327400 GCA_030067965.1 Latrodectus elegans | reverse complement strand
TCCGCAGAAGAAACTATTTGTGGTGTTGTGATGTCTTGGGTCCTAATCAAAATTGTTAATTTCTGGCGAAAGAATAATTTAGAATGTAAATGAGTGTTTTTTTGGCGTTACACCATTTCCCCTCTTTCATTTCGGTCCCAATTAATTATGTAATAAGACTAGCGGGGTTTAAGTAGTGAAACCAGCTGTGTGTGAATAATTGGCTCTTTTTTGCCTGAATAGTTTCTAAAACTACTGCTCATTGATGTGGCAACCTATAAATAATGTAAAGAGTGATTAATATTTTTAAGCTTCAAGTTGTGTTCATAAAGATATGCGTAGTAACAAAAGAAATCTCCATTATTATTTTCAGGCAATTAATTAATTTAAGTGTTTTCATCGTAACATTTTATATAAAATGCAGTTGTTTGTTTTCTTGAAATCATTGCACTCAATTAAATTAAAAATTAATAATGTTCATTGGGCTTGATTTTTATATGTATGTGTTTGTGGTTAATTTTTAAAATGAAACAGTTTTCTAATTATTTTGCTTAGGATTACTGATCTTACCCGAAAATGGTAATGGTTTCCAAAAAATAGTTCAATTTCTTTAGTTGAATGTTAACATAATCTGTAAAAAATCGCTTTTTACAGTTAGTTTTAGTATACAAACTTCATCTGGGACTGATAATTTTGCCATTCGGTTGTCGATGGCTGGAAACATGTTGCTAAGTTTGAAGAGTCACATTTCAAATTGTATCAGATGAATGGAATTATCATGTATGGAAAAAAAATCTCGTGAGTTTATGGAACAATAATTAGTTTAAGTTGCTGGAGCCTCTGCAATGGTAAGCGGAGCGTGTTATTGAGTGATATGGAACCCTTAATACATCTAGAGATGAATACAACTAATTGCAGATGTTTAAACAACTATCTAATTACATACAACCTTTCATTTGGAATTCTTGATACGGAAATTGTAAAGTATGTTGTGAAAGTGATATTGAACCCATAATGTGCCTAGAAATGACTCTAACAATTGGTACATCACTAGAAATCTATCTGATCACCTGCAAATGGTTATCAAAACAATGAAAACACTTTAGATTTATAAAGAATCTTATATTAATATAGTATAGGACTATTTTTGTCATAATATACAATTGAATTCAGCTATGAATTGATTTATGGAAGTGCTGAATAGTGCTTAGAGAAATATTGTACTATTCTTTATGGAAAGATTCATATATATATATATATATATATATATATATATATATATATATATATATATATATATATATATATATATATATATATATATATATATATGTATATATATATATATATATATATATATGTATATATATATATATATATATATATATATATGTATATATATATATATATATATGTATATATATATATATATATATATATATATATATATATATATATATATATATATATATATATATATATATATATATATATATATATATATATATATATATATATATATATATATATATATATATATATATATATATATATATATATATATATATATATAGAAAATTCTAGGAGGTATGCCGTTGGGGGATATCGATTCTTTATTGAATGCTCTAAAACAGAGCATGATGTTTCAATTATATTATGATCCAGGCAATATGTGGGGTAAGATAGATGTTTAATTTCATCCTCATATCCATCAAACCATTTTTCAATTAGTCACGGTGCATAGGAATGTGTTTTATCATCTTGGAAAATTTCATTTCCTGCAGAAAATGATGTTTGCATCAAAGAATTAATTTAATCAACTCAAATTTCTCCCTAAATATCTCACAGGATCACTCCTTTTAGGGTCAAGATTGGTCCATCAGAAACCCAAGACATAACTGCCCATACCATGCAGATCCACTTTCTTGCTTCTCACTTGGAAGGTGATAATCATGCTCGTACGCATGTGAAGCTGTCCTCCAAATCCAGAGTGTTTGTGGAAGTTTATGATATTAAGTACTTTATGATAATAAGTACTACCATTTTTTAATAACCCTTGAAGGCAGTAAGTAAATCTTTCGAGATAGAGCTAGTTTTAAGATGGAATTCTTTGAACTTGGTGGTCCTAGGGTTGATCCTAGTACCTGTTGGAGAAATGTCTCTGATTTTAATGTGCTTATTAATCAGAGTCTACTATTAGGGAACATATGATATTTTTCTCTTTTGATGCATGGCATTTTCATACAAAATGTTTATCTGGAAGATTAATTGGAAGAGGATGATTAAAGAGCTTTGTAAAAGGTTTTCAACTTTTATATTGCCTAAGGAATTGAAAAGGAAATATATTAGTAAAAAACTGAAAAAAACATTATCTTTCTATATTTCATTGTCATATATGCTCACACACACATAAACACAAATTGAAATGTGTAATAGAAATATATTAATAAATATTGCTAAATCAGTTAAATATAAAGAAATTAGTATTTATAATTATTCATTATTAATGAATAATAAGGGAAGTTAAACATTGCAGATTTTAAGTTTGATCCAGTATATGAGTAAACTACAAGTGACGTTTGAGGTATAAATTTCTTGCAAATAGACACAATTTCCTCTGGAAGTAAAAGAAAAAAATTCTTGCGAATTTGATAGCGTTGAATGAAAAGAAATAAGCACACTTCTTCTGAGGTACTTAGAATATTTGGAGTGCCGAAAACCTCTCCCTCAAAACGCTAGAAAAGAAATACCCTCTAAGAAGCAATTTGAATACACTTAGCTCGAATGCGAAATTTTTCACAAAACAGCGTATAAGAAAATAAAAAAAGGGAGAAAAAAAGGGATAAAGCGAGATTAGAATAAGGATAAAAAAGAAAGAAAATATTCTTCCCTATATTTACATATGACCCAAGCAGTCTGCTTCGAGACTTAAAACACGGAAAGGGTCGCCATCATTTTCTCTTCATATTGCCCTGGAGTAATTTCCTCACGAAACTTTGCTTCCGTACCTTTTGAATAAAAC
This sequence comes from Latrodectus elegans, assembly GCA_030067965.1. Lineage (NCBI taxonomy): Eukaryota > Metazoa > Arthropoda > Arachnida > Araneae > Theridiidae > Latrodectus > Latrodectus elegans. The sequence continues at coordinate 32,324,399 of CM057820.1, read as the reverse complement.
TAAACGCTTCCACTTCTCCTTTCAGAATTAGGTATGTGTCGACGGAGGCTGCTCCCTAATGAAAAATTCATTACAATACCTCTCAAAAAAGAAATGAGACTCAAATAAAAAAAAAAGAAGAAATACATAGCACCTGAGATATTTTTATAAAAAAAAAAGAGTGTTATTTTAGAAATAAGCCAGAGGTTTTTTTTTTTTTGGGGGGGGGGGAAGTGATATTGGTGATAGATTTCGTTTAGCGATACTTCTTAATACTATTTGTGTTATTCAGGCATTTAAAGATTCAATGGTATTTTTAAGACACAAATTTAATAATGATTTCACCCACCTCAAGATGTGAAATTAAATGTTTATATGATTTAAATACTAAAAGTGTTTTATGCCTATCACTTTGTTGTCTTTTATATCGTATTATCGTATGCTATATCACCTTTTTAAGAAACAAATTTAATAATGCTTTTCATCCCCACAATGATATGTGAAATTAAATGCTTGTATGTTTTGAATACTAAAAGTGTTTTTATCGTATGTCAAGAAACGAATACCTATATATAATAAGTCACGAATAAAATATAATACTTTTGGGGAATTTTTGAATATTAGTTCATTTTTGGGCTGATTTCAATGCATTTTTATGGCTATTTAGATTCTTTATTACGCCAGAAAGATTGTGAATACAAAAATTATTCAACAATATTCTATTTTGACAATTCTAGGTTATGCGTTATCAATGAGCAATTCAGAAGATTTTACCTTTATTACTCGTTTTCCTGAATTATTTCCAATTTAATTTACCTATTTAAAAATTTTCATGTATCTCATGAATTTCACTAGGCCAAGTGACGTGATCAACACTTAAATCAGTACCTATATCAGTAAACTTTAATTTTAAAATAATTGAATGACATTAGATCTGTAAAATTTATCGTATATAGTTTCATCATTATGATTTTCTTATCTGAGTCATTATAAATCCTCTACTTTCTGCTCATAAAAGAATCATTAAATACTTAAATGAAATCATAGACTAAATGAATACAAGGACTAATATCATAGACTAATAAGATTTAAAATATGTGATTTTGTTATTGACAATCGATTTTAAATTTGTAGCTTTACAAATGAAAATTTAAGAGTATTTCTTATAAAAAAAACTATCTGATTTCTTTGGTTTTATTTAATTACATTTTTAATTTTTAAAGTGTTTTTAAGTTTCTGTAAATGATAATTTCTTAATTTTTTACATTTTCATTGCATGGCAATATTTATGCTGTGTATCTACGTGTGCATCATTGAGAAACTATAAAAGAATTTATTCGGGGCATATCAACGGAAAAGAAAACACTTCAGTACATTATTATTTGAAATACTGTTCATAAAAAATTAAAGTACTAAGTATTTTACCTGCTTGATTTGAATTATAATAGATCACATATTTAATATTGCGGTCCTACCATCGTAAGTATACGAAAAGGTACATTTGAATAACAAATGACGTTTCCCCAATTCATATAAGAAACATTTTAGTCTAATGTGACAGTATGTGTTCAAAAATATAGTCGAATACTAAAGATAAGAAATAACCGAGTCTTTTTCCCACATCTTATTTGCAAAAAGCTTGAAATGAAAATATTTAGAAGCCCAAATTTATCTATAGTTATCCCATTTATAACACGATACTCTTACAGCGCATTTTCATATCCCGTGATTTCATGTCCCTCGTGTAACACGTGTTTTTCTCCATATAACGCATTGATTCCCCACCTAATTCTTTCTGTACTGCAAAATTTATAATGATATCTATAGTTCGCTATCAATTTCGTGTAAGTTTGCACATTGTGTCAGAGTGGAGTTCTTATAAAATTAAATTTAGTTAAATTACTGACCTTTGAACATGCTGCTAAAAAAAGATGTCGGTGGACCGTTATTTTAGATAACTCCTATGGAGAACAAACATGTATTAAAATTGTTTTTTCAATTATTTGATTTTATTTGAAATTAACTGTTTTTTATTATGTTTATATAAATTTCTTTATTTCAAGCGTTCTTAATTTGATTTTAATAAAACAACTATGTTTTGTTCATAACAAATCATTTGTACATACATATCGTGTTATACGAGGATATACGAGAGCGTTTTACGATAATGCTCGTACAATGCGTTTTCCTATAACATGAAACTAATATACCGTGTTATAGGGGTAATTACTGTATTTGTATCAAAAATGAAAGAAAAATAACACTAAAAAAATTTAATCAATTATTATATTATTAATATTAAATTTAATCAGTTAGAGAGTCTTGGCTATTTGTTTCATTAAATGAACACATATTAAACTTTTTGTAAAATAAATAAATAAATGAGAATAAAATGCAGCAATATAAAGCATTTTATACTAAGCAAAATGGTTAGAACTTTGGTATCTTATGATTTAGTTTAATGGATAAATAATGATGTGTATTGATTTTAATGTAAACTTAACATGATACCAGCTTTTAAGGATTTGTTATTTTTTCTTTATCAAATTCCATGAAAATGACACACCTATTATAAATTCGCATATTATAACTGTATGAGTTTAAGAGGGAGAGAGAATCTATTTTTTAATTCAATTATTATGATCTATTTTTCTTAAAATGTTTTTAAATTTTGGTACAGCAAAATATAACTGATATTGACTAAATAAAAGTAATTATTCTGAATAATTGAAATTAATATTAAATATGCTAGTTTTCATATTATTTACTTAACTGTTATTATATTTTACAAAATATTAGCGGCTTCGATTTATTTTCAACGACAAATTATTATGCATTTATCATTTAAATGTGTGTAAGTTGTTGAAACATTTTTTTCAAATATGTAGGTCATTTTTTAGGATATTTTCGATTGGAAAGCTTTGCTATACTACGAATTATGTATATTTAACCACCCTTCAAAATATGAATTCGAAATATGAGATTCATTCTAAAATTATTTTACAGATGTATCTAGACAAGAATACGAAGAAAAAGTTAGGAATGAGATTTAAAGACTATTTCCTTTTTTTGGTATATGAGTCTTCATTTTATAATGATGAGCAAGTAAATTTGAATAAATTTCAGGATTCATACTCTAAATGAGGTTAACTGAAACTCACTGTCGTCGCAGTTATTTTGCAGGATAAAGAACAGACAGGAAAATGTTTAGTCAACCAATCTGCTACACAGAAAATGCTACACGCTGATGGTCTCTATACCTAGCAAATGATATAAAATGATCTCAACATAGTATCTAGCACCAAAGCACAAAATTTAAGTCCCCTAAAAAAAGGGTGCAAGGCTTAACTCTCACATTATGTCGGAGTATAAAATTTTCATGATTACAAATACGAAACGAAATCAATGATAAAATCCTAAAGCGCTTAACCCTAAAATATTCTATAGTTAACAAGTAACATAGTTAATTTGAAAGCAGGATGTTTTTTAGAACAAAAGGGTTGTCATGGCTACACAATGGCGGTCTCAGTAACAGTAGATTGCTGTGCCTTCATCAAATCTTGTGAAAAGAAAAATAATATTTATTCACTCACTCACAGATGAAGACACAGTGAAGGTAACTTCCTCTTCTTCAAATTCTTAACTTTTTACAAGAACATTCCATAAGAGTTGAACATTCATTTACTTCATTCACATTTCATTATAAAATCTTCTTCTGGGGAAAACGGTTAAAAATCCCCATAAAAGACAAAAAAGGAATGGAAACAAGAAAAAGAAAAATTGCTGAGGTGAAGACATTGCTAAAATCGGTTTTCAATGAAAACACCTGGACGAGAAAAATTCTAACATCGCAATGTTGAAAGACTGCTAAAAGATCGATAGACTGATAAAAGGTTGAACAAAATTATCCAAGAAACTTATCGATGTCAAAAAACGTCTGCAAACAAAAATTAAGAATAAAAAAATTTCCATCGGATGCCTGGTTAGCTGAATTTCAACATGATGAGATTATAAATGCCACTTTTCATCATCTCCAAGAAATGATGTAAGGTTTATGAAATTTAGTCTTTGAAAATATTACTTTTCTGAAGGATATTTATGCTACATAAGACTTCTTAGAGCATTCCTAAAATTTTAAGAATAGAACTTTAAAAATTAAAGATTCTCTCAAACTTTTTTGAAAAACATTAATGAGTAACAAATGAAGATTGATAATATTGCATTAATAATTCTATGAAATTCCATCAATTGATTGAGTAGTTAGAAAACAGCAACACCAGATTATTCATAGTTTTGAATAACGATAAGTGATAATATACTTGAGCATAATTCAAAATATTTAAAAGGAATATATAAAGTTACATTCCCATTTCCAAAACACATCAAGAGTGAACATATAGAGTTTTACCTATTGTTAATTTATATTTCTCTCCACAGTGGTCTTTGATGGTCACGAAAAACTTTTTAATGTTCAATAGTTCTAGAAACAAAAACTATTGTTAACTTATTACGTCATTTGTGAATCAACTTAAAAAAAATAAAACAGTAAAGAAGAAATGAAAAATCATTTAATTTATGATAAAAAAATCATAGTTTTTAAATGCTTAATGCTAAAATACATATATTCTAATGCCATGTAGAATAGCTTTTCTATTATTTTAAAATTTCTTTTGTTATGTTCATGGGGGTAAAAACACGGCGCTGAATTTTAATAAAATATCTGTTTTGAACCGCAAAATAATCTGTCTTTACTGCAGTACTTGTTTTATAATTTTCATCATAAAAGGCTTAAAACGCCCAAAATATCGCAAAGAAAGTCTAAAGTATAAATTTATTTTTAGTTTCATTTATTGAAATTTATGAGAGCAATTTACTATGTGTTATTCTCTCAAAAATAATTTAATTTAAATTATCATGAGTTACTTAAAAAAAGTAAGAAAAGTTATGAAAATAAATATATATATTAGATATTTGAACAATATTTATAACAGTTTAATTAATGACACAGAAGAAGCAAAATATTGGATTTAAAATTTCACAATTAAAATGTTCAGTTCTTCCATCCATTTAACTTAAAACATTTTCAAAATAGCTCATTGAAAGAGTTAACTTTACACCGTTTCTATATTCAAAAGAATTAATGGATAAAACTTTTAATGGTCTTAGAATTATTTAAGTCTAGTATTACGTGATGACGTATAAAATGGGTTAAAAAGTTCGAAGAAAGACAGAATTAAGGGGTTTAAATAACGATATCTCGCCAAGGGAATTCAACCCATATCAGTTCCCTCTTTTTACCTTTCCTCGTGCGTGGTTTCCTCCCACCAATGCTCCCCATTACTCTTGAAAAGCTCTTAAGGAATCTGGAATAAGAGCTTAAAAGCCGGGAAGTTTCCATTAAATCCTGGAAAACACCCTCTCAGAGGGATTCTTTTCCCCTACCCAAGTTTAGTTGTTGAAATTCTGAAGTTATATGTGATGTCTAAATCTAATATTCCAAAAGATATCTAAAGTTTTAAATTTTCTTCAGTGTTCTTTACTAGATTACAGCGACCACAAGGACTGTATGATGTCCCACTGCAGTGTGTCTCAAGTTTCTGAAATGATGTTTCTAAGGCTTCTTCAGTGAAAACGTAGTGAGGGACAGAAACATTCCACGTTCGCTTGAAGATGTAATGGTTGAAACGTAAAATGATTCTTTTAGAACGAAAACAAAAAGGGTTGAATATAAAAGCAAACAAAAAAAAAGCTAAATGTTCAGTGGAATAGATTTCTTCCCTGAAGATGTTTTTGAGTAACATGGTGCATTTGTTTATAAGAATGTTGAATCTGTAAGCTTGTTTTTACTCGAATTATAGCCATAAGGTAATTCTTGCTTTTTTTTATGGCGACTGTTAACTTTGTGAATATGTGGTGAGAATATTAGATGATAAGAAAAATAGTTTTACAATACTTTAGGAATGTTGAAGCTATTGATTTTGAACTATTTTTGTAACAAATAATTAAAATTTTTTTGTAACTGCGGTCTCTTGGGTGACGAACCCTATCCCAAAATAGGGCCAGTAACTTCTATTTATTTGTCGTTACCCAGCGGGTACCTGTGAACCAATTCACAGAGACGAGTAGCATAGTCCGCGCCATACCACTACAAACCCGTTTATAGGGTGAACCACATTCCTGCATCATCACAGAAGAAAGTACAGAGAAACACATAGAGAACAGAGAAAGAAAATAACATCCATGCCCGAACCAGGCTTCAAACCTGAAACCAGGAGTCAGGAACGCGAACCACTCAGCCATCGGTCGGCAGTTTAAATTATTATTACCTATATTGTAAAAATATTGCGTTTTTATTGTTTAAAATTATATTAAAGAGAATATATTTACAGGAATATTAAAAAACTTTATCTACTAGGCACGTACAAAAAGTAAGTTACACTCAAAGAAAGTAAGTAAAAAAAACTTTACTGAGAAATGTACTATAATACAATATCACGCGCATACAACACCCTATTTCTCAACATAATCTCCCAATCGTTGCAGACATTTGTTGGGGCGCAGCATGTACCCTTTTGGAACTTGCGCCATAAAACCCAATAAACCAACGATATTTGTCAGCACACAACATTATTTGCTCCTTGCACTGATGATAGAAAATCTGTATTTGGTCCTTGAGTCAGCTTAAAACAGCTGTTTGAAATTGATCAGCGTTAGAAAATTATCTTATGTTAATTAAATGCTTCTTAAGTTTGCTGAATGCATAAAAGTTGCAAGGTGATAAATCGGGACTGTACGGTGGATACTTCAAAACCTCCTATCCAAAATTTCGAAGCAAATCCTACGCTTTGAATACCTTGTGAGGTCTTGCATTGTCTTGTAAATCCTTTTATTTTCTACTTTTTATCTTTATTTTCTCTTGAAGCTTTTCATGTCGCTTAGTTTTTGCAGCTATCAGCAAACCTTTTAATGTTTTGCAATAGGACTCAGCATTAACGGTTCTATCTTTTGATTTTTGTTATATCCTTCTTTTGGGTTGATGATCAATCTATCAATATCCAGCATCTTGAATTACGAATTATTTAGCATTAAAAAGGGAGATAAATATTGATTAGTAGAAATTCTATATAGAAAAATATTATATTAACTTCATCGTATTAAAAATAAAACTATGCAGAACTATATCATGTATAAATTTATAAAAACCAACAAAGGAAATTTACAGCGAAGTTCATCATCTAAATGATGAAAATAATTTCTATAGAGTTTATATCAATATCATTTTTATATTTTAAAGATTTAAATTCAAGGTGCTGTAAGGATTTTTTTAACTGTGTTTCTTCAGCATTTATAAGTTACAAAGGGGGGAAAAATTGTGAAAAAATATTATAAAATATCCTAATCGAAAGAGTTCAAATTTTTATATCTAGAAAAATGTATTTACAAAAGAAAGACAATGAAGATATTGTAAATAAAACAAAAAAGCAAAGTTAATAATTAAAACAATCATGATTTTAAAAGAGATATTTAAAATGACTAATAAAAATTAAAGTAACGCAAATATATTATATTAATTTTTTAAATATGAAACAAGAATTATGAGTTTTATGAGAATTTAAAGATTAACATAAAGAAAAAATAAAATTGGCTCTTGCCAACAATATTACTTAATTTTAGAAATTAAAAGCTATTATTGTCACCAATTCTCTTTTCGCGCATTAGGATATTTAAATGATCTATAGTCCATTAGTAGCTTGCATCTTAATGTAAGCTACTAATGGGCTATAGCTCATTTCTTCTGACTACTTTGACGATCAGAAAGAAAAGAGTACATATATTTTCCCTTTCTCAAGAGGAATTGGTTTCAACAGAAAAATTTGAAAGTGACAAAGGTAAGATTCTCTACAATAAAATAATTAAAGTGAAAAGAGGAATATTTTTCATTTATAAATTAAAAAAAATATGAAATATTAGTGTTATAATAAATTGTTGTAACAAATGATTTAAATTTAATTTCAAAGGCAAAATTACATGGCACACAAAAATTTTGAAATCTTCCATTCAATATCAAAGTAAAATTTATACGATATAACTTTGAATTATCTAAATACTTACTGTATTTTGTTTAAGGTAATTATTTTTGTATGTTGATTGCTAAAAAAAGAAATTTCTGCATATAACTTGCGAGGAATATGTGTTATTTTTTTGTTGGCATTTTTAATTCTTATTCAGTGTTTAATATTATATAATAAAATGCTAAAAATAATTAACAGTTAAATTTTAATAAAAATACAGACGTAAAAATGAAATTTTTTTATTATATTATTTCCAAAAATTTTAAGTTTACAAAGTATTATAAAGTTATCCAACTAATTTAATTAATTTACTCAGTTTTCATATACGAGTATTATAGCTTATAACTAAGCAATTACGGGTGTTTTGTCTTAATAATTAAACAGAATGATAATTGTATTCTCGAATTCTAAATATATAATTTTCTTTGTCTCAATTCTAAATAATTTTCTATGTCTTTGACATTAAATAAATTCATACCGAAAAAAACTGTATGTTATGATTTTAGACCTCATTAAAAAGTTACATAATATTTAATTTTTATATTATATTCTCAAGAATATAGCTGGCAGTAATTAAAAATACAATCAGGAAAAAGGCTGCTAGAAGTATTAACCCTAACCAACAATCAAATCTGTAGAATGTGAATAGAATTCATATCGATTAATTGGCAAAGAAATTGTTAATCAGTATAAGAGATCAATGGTATATTTTTGGAAAAATTTACAAAAGCAAACCGTTTCGCTTTAAAAAAATACCTATAAAGTAAAACAATATCTGTTTATTTAATATTTATTTGTTATTTACACCAAGGCTTTAATTTTTTAGGTATATATTATGTTATTGGTTTAAAGCATAGGTACCCAAAGTGGTCCTGGTAGACCCCCATGCATCCATAGGAGACCACACGTAGTCCATGTACACGTGAAAAGAAAACAGCGGTTCACATATTACAGTGGTGGTCCACGAAATTTCAGAGTTCATTGTTGATTTTTTGTCAATTGTTGCTTGTTTGTAATAATAAATGCTTATAACTTTGTATAACCACAAGTATTTTATTAAATAGGACATAAGAAAATGTGAAACTTTCTTCTTAACACCCCCAATTTAAGGTGATATTTTTAGGAGTTTTGGGAATACAGTAAAATGTAGCAGCAGGGGGTCTACCGAAAATAGTAAAACTTTGAAAGTCATCCACGAGAAAAAAAAGCAACACCCATGGTTTAATGGAAATGAATGACAAAAAGTACTTAATAAAAAGATATTTTATTTTGTGCTTAGTATATTATTGAACTATGAAGTCAGGATTTCGTAAACACCATCAATATTAGAGTCCAAAAATTTTACAACCGATGGTGTGAAACTTCTAAATTACCAGAACGCATATCAACTTATTTCTACCCTCTCAAAATTTCTCTACATGATGAGATTTTGATGAAACCTTAGTATCTATATCCCTAAAATAAATGGCAAACCAAGAAATGATGTAATTAGACTCAGTCAATAACTTTTCAATTTCTGGAAAATTCATATTAACTTCCCAGTATTTTTGACTTTATATGCTTGTAAATTGAATTTTTATGAGCTTATAAATAACAAGAATATTGCTATTTTTGTCGAGCAATTTAGTTCAATGTTTTATATACTTACTCATAATATCATAGATTAAACTTAAAATTACATCAAACTATATTTTCAATATTTTGTTAAGTTGGTGAATTTTCTATAAAAAATTCATTTTTTTCAAGACAGTAAAGCACGTGTAAAAAAGAATGCGTGAAATAAAGACTGTTTTGTTATGTATATTAGAGCCCCTGCTACTTCTTCTGAATTAGATATTTTGTCTGCAAAATTTATAATATATTTTAATGTTTAAAAATTCATTTAAAATTCAATGAAACAGATTTCTGATACACAATAAAAAACAAAGTCTTTAATATGTGCATTAAAACCCATGTCTTTCATTGTAGATTAAACAAAATGACTAAAACAGAATAGATGCTTAAAAATTCAGTGAAATAGATTTAGATTAATAACATCAATGGTTAAATAGATTAAAAATTGTTTAATTGTTCTTGTCCTATTTATGATTCATTTGATGTCTTGTTCTATTTATGATTAATTTGATTAAAAAAATGTACTAGCTATTCCAGTTTTAATCTTAACTTTCAGGTTACCAGTATAAGATTAACAATCTCTTAACAAGGTAACAATCTCTTAACATTAGTTACCTAATAATCTGCCTATTCATCTATCTCTTTATCAACCTATCTCTCTATCTATTTATTTGTTTCTCTATACATCAATCAAATACCTATCTAGCTAATTAACTATAGATCTTTCCATACATATTTCTTTAAAATATAATAGTTAATTTGAAGTTCTTAGCTTAATTAAAGTGATTATTATCTACATATTCCAGTAGAAATCAATTTATCGGTTAAGAACTTTGCTTTCAATAAAAAATGTAAAATATTTGTGCTGTTTCACTGATTTCAAAGCAATTTAATCTCATTCTTTTGAATGAAACAATCGCGCACCCTGATGCCATTAACTTGCTACTCAAATTTTCGCTTGAAAGCGAAGAGCACTTAACACCTACCCTGTACTCAGTGGGATATGCAAATGAGGTGAAGTACTATCAAGTTTATCACACTACCATTTTTAACACTGGCACATAACAAGAAAGCTGGCTCACAAAAGGAACTAAATAATGAGAGTTCTGCCAATGTCTCTCTTATTTTATTGATTTCTTTTTTTTATTTTAAGATTTATTTTTATTTATTTTGTTTCTTCTCTTGAAGTTCTTTCGCGTGTAACGTAACTTTCATTTCTCTTTGAACAAAGAAAGAAGAAAAAGGAACAAAAAAGAAACAATGCCTATCCGACATTTCCTTTTTTTTTTTTTTTTTGAAAAATCTTAAGGATGGATAAAGAAGAAGGAAAAAAAAAACAGTAAGAAATCACTTTTCTTAAGTAGATTGTGCAACTTAAGATAGTTCGTGTGTCTCGAGGGAAATTGAAAAGTATGTTTTGATTTTACTTTCAGTGATTAGGACAATATGCAATTGTATCATTAAAAGCAAAACTTAAAAAATGATGCTTTTAAAAAAATAAAAGAAAATATTCATTGTTAAGTATTGAATAATTATTGTTCCTTTTCATCTGTATCTTCTTCAGATATTTTTAACTAAGAATGTTTTTATATATTTTTCTTGTTTTTGTTATTTTTATTTTTCATTAAATCAGTATTTAAAATATTTTTTAATTATAAATACATAAAAGAAATTAAAGTTTTTTCAATTTCTAATAGAATCCATGAATGATAATTGTGTGTCCATCTTCAGGAATTCTGATTTATATTTTTTATTCAATGTTGATAATTACTTGCTGTTGATAATTACTTGCAATTAGTAAAATACACATCATACAATTATATATATATATATATATATATATATATATATATATATATATATATATATATATATATATATGTATATTATGTATAATATACTTCATGATTTTTTTGAATTCTATTAATTTTATTAATGATTAATTAGTGCTTACAGCTATTACATGAACAAACAATAATTCAATATTTTTTAATTTCTCATTAATATAACTGTACGGGACAATATATTGTATATTCGATCTAAATCTAAGTTTATTTTATTTTAAGTTCAGTATTTCTAAATTAAGTTAGAGGTACTTAATATCCTAAATAAATTTAATGGGATCACACGCATTTATATACTTCTTATAAAAGATAGTTTTTAAAAAATTTAACAACAAATTATGCTTTATTTCTGTTTTCATCTATCTATTTCTGTCTTCATTATTTATTGTTTAAAATTAATGTAAATAAATATAATTGTTCTTCTTTGCACCTTTTTCATTGAAAATTTTGCGTTTTGAGATTTAAAATGAATCAAAATTATTACATTTACTAATTTGAGTTTATAAAGTATGTTTTTGTACAACTAGAGATTTAATTTTAAGAATGCACAAAAATATATCTTTATAAATTAAATATTTTTATTATCTGAGTATTTATATCAATGGAGAGAGGATATAATTGTATAAGATTACAGAGTGTTAAATATTACGTTGAATTGTTTCAATAAAAAATAACATTTATTTGTCCAATTTTTGATAAAATTATCCTAAATTTATCTAAGATTTTGAATTATAAATTTAGAATGCAGAAAATGTTGAGGAGAATAATAGAGAATATCTTGCTTCAGTTAAATATTACATTAAATTTCAAATATTACATTAAATGTTTTCAATAAAAATTATATATTTATTTTTGTTTTACATTTGATACACACATCTTGAATATATCTAATGCTTTTGGCTTATAAATATTAAATGCAGAAAACCAAGAAGTGAACTGTGGAGAATGTTTTTTTCTATAGTAAAATATTACATTAAAATTCAAATATTAAATGTATGGATTATTAATATTACACCTAATATAACAGCAGTTACAAACTACATTAAACTGCTTTATCATAAAAAAACATATTTATCCCCTCCCCTCCCATCATTGATAAAATAATCCTAAATCTATCCAGATTTTACGAACTATAAATATAAAATTCGGAAAGTGCAGATGAGAATTGCAGAGAATATCTTGCTCCTGTTAAATATTACATTTAATTTCTAATACAACAATTGTTAAACATTGCATTAAACTCTTTAAATCGAAAATAAAATATTTATTTGTCCAATTTTTAATAAAAATATCTCAAGTTTATTTTGGGTTATAAATTATGAACCAGAACAAGAAAAGAAGAGTCTTAGTGAATATCTTTCTCCAATTAAATATTACATTAAATTACCAATATTACAACAGAGTTAAATATTGCATTAAATTGTTACAATAAAGAAATAATATATTTATTTGTCCCATTTTTGACAAAAAAAAACATCTTAAGTTTATTTTGAGTGATAAACTGAGAATGCAGACAACGAAGAGGAGAATCTTAGGAGAATATCTTTCTCCAGTTAAATATTACATTAAATTACCAATATTACTATAGTTAAATGTTACATTAAATTACCAATATTAAAATGGTTAAATATTGCTTTAAATTACCAATATGACAATAGTTAAATATTACATTAAATTACCAATATTACAATAGTTAAATATTACATTAAATTACCAATATTAGAATAGTTAAATATTACATTAAACTTCCAATATTGTAATAGTTAAATATTACATTAAGTTACCAATATTAGAATAGTTAAATATTACATTAAATTACGAATATTACAATAGTTAAATATTAAATTAAACTACCAATATTACAACAGAGTTAAATATTAGATTAAATTGTTTGAATAAAAAAATAACACATTTATTTGTCTGACATTTGATAAAAAATCTCTTAAATTTATCATAAATTTTTGAGCTATAAATTAAGAATGCAGAAAACGAAGAGGAGAATCCTAGAGAATATTTGCTCCAGTTTTCCTTGCTTGCTTAAGGAAACGCCATCAATCGGCCGCGAAGAGATTCGGACAATCCAATGCGAACCGCAAATCCCGTGTTTGCCTCTGATGCCTATTGATGCGTCACCTAATACACACACATACACATGACTTATTAGACAGAAACCACAAACTGATTCATTAAATAAGATCTGGTCCACTGAATCGTAGATTTCTGGTCCAAGAGGTTATCTACTGGGTCTCGACAGAGGAGTCCTCATTAGTCTAAAAGCAATCGGATGTCTTGCTCTGCTCGATATCGTGCTTTGACATAACTTAGAATGAGTCGTGCCATGTGCTGTGGCATATCTATGGCCAGTGCTCTTAATCAGCTCAATGGATCTGAAACAGTTCTGAAGAGATAACTAATGCTGCTCAGAGATTCAGACGACGATTTCTCGTGGTACCAGGACTTAATGCAATGATAAGAAAATTGAATGGAATTGATTAATTGAGTTTGTGTGCTATCTATATGTTTTAGTAGTACTATACTAGGTGGGACATTTCTTTTATCTGGGGTGTTTGTTAGCATATTTTTTAAACATTATTTAATTAATCATATAAATAAAGATTTATTTATAAATAATATAATAGTATGCCATAAAATCATTTATACAAAATTGCTTTTTATAAAATTAATTCAAGGATTTGAGACATTGTAAATAATTTAATGAAATATTTGTGTTTTTCGATTGTTATTCATTAAAGAGTTATTTTTTTAACGATTTGGTTGTTAACTTTTACTTTTTATATAATATCATAAATAATATGTTTTAAAATAAAATAAAGTAGTACATGAAATAATAATGACAAATATGAAGATACTATTATCTATTATCACGGTTTCATGTTTTAGGATTATTATGGTAATAAAATTACTTTGTTTATATATGATTATATAAAATTATTAGGTTGAAGATAATTTTGATATACAATAGTAAATTCCTTACCATTGTATTTGCTATTTTATGCTTGTTAGTTTGTAACAATAAACATTTTAAATTCCATCATCTTAATTAAGTATATTTTCTCTTGTACAGCAATATATTTTATTTTAAATTCACTAAGCGATATTTACTATTTTCTTATAAATATATCAATTTCAATCCGACTGATGGCTGAGTGATTAGCGTTTCTGACTCCTGAGCTGTAGATTCCGGGTTTGAATTCCGGTTTATACGTTTCTTTTCTCTGTGTTTTTCTCCCTGGCTTCTGTGATGATGTATAAATGTGCCCCACCCCCTTATAAACGGGTTTGTGGTGGCATGGTACGGACAGCACTACCAAAGCCTCCTAGAAAGAGGTAGAACAAGCCACAATGCTCAGTTCGTGACGTCACGAGTGGGGTGCACTTCGAAACCACTGGAGCCGATGTAGAAACGGCGAAAACATAAGTGGTGGCGAAATTTTAAGAGATAAATTAACTTTAGAGATGTAATTTTTGTGTGAATGCCTATTAATAATTACTTTTTAAAAAATCATTAAAAATGTTTTTAAAAATTATATACGAATTAGATTAAGATATTTGTTTGTCGGAATTAATGATACAAACTTCTTGATTAATATGTTTAACTAATATTTTAAAAGAAAACGTCATACAGATATTATAAAAACAAAAATTTAAGAAAATAAAAATTAGATATCCTGAAGCTAAATGTGTTTGAAAATTGTAAATTTCCTGCATTAAGATTATTCATGTTGGATATGAATACTCTAAAAATCGCTGAATTTGTATTTTTAAAATACTTTATATTCTGGTAAAAAGTATAGCATTTGCAATTGCTTTTTTATATTTAAAATGCCAAAATATTGCATGTATATTTTATAAAAATTAAAATTTTTAAACAGAAGCCTTGAAAATATTGTTTATATTGCATTGATTTTATTATGATAGATGAATTAATAAATCTATAAATTATAATCCATTTTCATTTACAAATTTAAAATACATAATTTATAGCTTGTAATAAAATGTAAAAATTAATACTTACATTATCCACCCATGAAATTTTATGTATCATATTTTAGAATCATGTTAATTAAGTACAACTTAATAGTCTTTTAAAAATATGCTTTAGAAAACATAATAAAATGGAGGAATATTAAGGTAAATAATTATAAATAAATACAAATTTACATAAATTTAGGAAATGTAATTTTTAAATGTTACAGATTTAATTGAAAAAATATTTTCATTTTTATTAGAAAACATTTAATGTATTTAAATGTGTGTATTTGATATCAAATATAAAAATAAGTTAACAAAATAATCCAAAGACAGAAAAAATATCTTTATTTCAAGAAAAATATAAAATCAAAATAGCAAAGGTAACATTTTTATAATCAAAACAGTTATGCATATTCGACATACTTCTTAAAAACTAAACAAATTGAGAAACTGAACAAATATAACTTGCATTTAAATATAAAATTTGAAACAATCATTGTTTTTGGATAAAATGCACACTTCTTTGTATTCTTGATTATGATATTAGAACACACAACTCAATAATAGTTTAAAATAAAAAGTTAGAAAAACCTTTAAATTAGATGTCTCTAAACATACGTAAATTATTAACATATTAGTTTATCAAAATTTGTAGTTTTTAAAACAAATTAGATTTATATAGTATGAAATTAATATATATATATATATATATATATATATATATATATATATATATATATATATATATATATATATATATATATATATATATTACACAATTTCTTTTATTTACAAAATTTTTATGAAATTACAAAGATGGATTTTGTAGAATAAAAATGTTACATTTTACTTTTTAATTGTATTTAATTTTCTATTAGATACTTTCTTAAGTTGTAATTTATCATTTCTAACTTTTGTGTAGTTATTTAGTAATATATTGCTCATAACTTTTATACATGATATTATTAAATTTCTTACCGGTTTACTGCATGCACAAACACACCTCCAAAATCTACATTATCATCCTGAAGTTTTTTCTTCTATTAGTAAACGGAGTAAATACCGTTGATTAGACACTTTTAAAAATTCATTTTCATAAGTATTATTAATGCATGTTTGAAAAAATTTGATATCGTGGAGTATTCATTAAGCAAAGTTCAAGTTGCAGTATTAAAAATGTCAATTTTTGATTGAGTGAATCATTATTAGATTCTTCAACAATTTCTTTTAACAATTCAATACTACTCTCAAACTTATGTTCACAAGAAGAAGTATCCAATGAATTTATATATAAATGGCTCAGTAAACATTCAAATATAGACCATCGAGTACATTTACTTGGTACTCCTAAAAGCCATTTCAGTTTTGAAGATGGAATCAAAATATTTTTGTGCCAAACAGTTACTAGAAATTCTGGTGATATTCTGACACTAATGCTGAAAGTTGGGAAACTTGCCACATCTGGTTTTCCTAAGTAGATATTATTTTTGGTTGAAATTACAATCCAGTTTTCTAATAGTTTGTCATTAAGGTTTAATTTAAAGCTCTCAAAGTCCTTTATTTCATCTTTTTTAGACCACTCCTGGAAAATTTTCTCATCTCTGTGTTCTTAAGATTTAGTTCTTTCTTCCGGAGATTTTCTTTTGGCAGGCAATTTTACAGTCATGTACGATGGTTGCTCTGGAAATATAGATGGATAAGCACCGGTTTTCAGAACAGGCTTTTTCCTAGGAATAGAAAGAACTGTTCCATCTGGTCGAGTAGCTTCATTGTTTCTGTTCAATGAACTGCTCTTCGAAATGTTTTATGCATATAACTGAAGAGTCTGTAACTGTAAAATTTTCTCTGTGAATCAGCTGCTCCCATTTTTTCCTTGCAGCAGTATCTTTGGGGAAGCTGAATACATTAACATATTTTTCCCCTTTATAATTAGATCTGCAACCAGGTACGCAACATGTACGAGGCATCTGTAAATAAAAATGAATATTTTAATATAATGCAAATATATGTTATGCAATATACCTGGTACATTTCTGTTAATTGTGGTGTACTATTTTGTTTGTGTTATTATCTTATGAGAATTTACTGTATGTTTATATTTCTGATATTTTTAATTAGCTTTGTTAAATAAATTGATAATAAAATTATATTAATAGATAATATTAAAATAAACACATTGCAGAAGAATATTCTGAATACTACATCACAATATTTGATAATATTTTCTTGCATTAAGTATTTTAAACACCTAATAAAACTGAGAATACATAAGCAAAGTAATAACAGTGACACTAAATTATATAAAAATATGAAAGCAGTGATAAATTTAGATTTATACTCTTAACACAGAAGCATTAAGTAATCCCATTTTGATAAATATTCAATAGAATGGATTAAATTTCAGTTTTAGCTATTTTAAAATATATGATTAAAATCAAATATTTTACGGTATAACATATCTTTTTCACACCATATTTTTGAAAATATTTTTAAATTCATTTTTATAGATACCATATCTCTGATACATAAAGAAGTGAAAACATTATCTTGAATGAATAATAGAAGAGTTACTTATTGACAGTCCTAAAAGTTAGGAATGAAATAATAGACTAATATATAAAGACATTTCCAGCTTTTACTATAAATGCACAAAATACTTCAATAATTTAATCAATAAATTGTAAAGGTTTGGTTTTTAAAATTTTCTATAAATTGCTAAAAATTTTATACACTTAATATTAAGTTCATAATAACTATTTCATTTAAAAAAGTTCCCAGTTGATAAAAATTCTGTTACAAATAATTTGGTTTCAGTAGTGGCATTAATATGTGTAAGCACAACACTAATTGTATGCAAGAATGTATAATTTATTTACTGTCAATTGATTCAGAAGAAGTTGTTTGATAATTATTGTGTAATAACAAATTTTAATTAATTCCACTTGTACAATGTTCAAAATATGAACTACCTGTATAAAAATAGATTATAATTAGTTACATATAATAGGGCAAATTTAAATTTGTCAAAATAAAAAATAAAATGGTAATTTTAGCATAAGCAAAATCTGTAAGCAAAGATTATCTCTTGACACACACGTATCTTTAAGAACTTATCAACAGATATGCACATGGAATATATATGTAGATGTTTTTATCGATAATAATACAATATAATATTGTAAAACATAATTTGGTAACTTACCTTTAAGTATTTCTATCAGCGAAGTCAAATGTCACAAAAATGGTACTTCTATTTAAATAAAAAGAAGTAGACACTAGTAGTTAGCTTTTTCAGACACAGCAACAACACAGCAACTGAAGCATTCAAATATGGCGATGGACGAAAAGCTTAACCCCCGTCGTGTGACGTCACACGCGAGACTCGGAAGTATATTCAGGCTTCCTTCTCTTTCTAGGAGGCTTTGGCACTACTCGCCACTGCGGCTTGGTTCACAGGTGCCCACTGGGTAACGACAAATGAGTAGTAGTTACTGGCCTTATTGTGGCATAGGGTTTGTTACCCAAGTGTCCACCATTGAAAAAATATATCAATTTCAATCATATTTCATATGAGAATACGTAACTATATTTGATAGTAAAAATTTTCACAGTTGTCGTATATAATTCAGAATGTCAAATTCTGAAATTTTTCGCTGACGAAGAAATGTTACCAGAATGACGTATTGTGACGTCTCACGAGAACGTAAGTACTAAGGTTGCCAAATTAACATTTTCTGCACAATTCTTGTAGGTACTCGTATCCATCTTTATGGCGCAATAAACACTAAGTTGCCAAATGAATAAGAAAATCTGCGAAAAAATCACCAATATCAGATTTGGCATGCTGAACTATACCACATCTGTGGCTAAGAATTTTATGATAAATATGAATTGATTTCATAAAATTGTTCTTATTTTTTGGCAGTTGCATTATACTATTTAAAAATGATATTATATCATAAGAAATCAGAAAAATATAAAACTATGAATGAGAATACAAGCATTGCATTCGATGCAGATTAAAGTTATAATTTATATTTTTCAAAATTATATTTTATTTTATCATACATTTTTGATGTTTCATGTTTGCCATTTTAGAATGGATTATGACAATTTAACAAACAAAAACAGCTGTAAACCCCTGTATCATATATTTTGTAATACTATCTTCCAGGACTTTTTTTTTTAAAATAAATAATGGAGAACATAAGCATCGTGCAAGGGAGAAAACCTAGAAATTTACCTTTCCAGAAAGGTGTGATTGCAGACAACAGAAACCCAACATCCCTCATATTATTTAACAATTGGTAGAGTTTAATCCAGAGCCTTGTATTATCAGAAGCTTCTGATATGCACCTGCATTTGCTAAGTTATTTTTTATAAATTATAGGAAATAAGAAACAAAAATGCAATGAAATTTATAATTTTGGCAAAAATGATAACTTCAAAAAGCAAACTTCAAAGAGAGTATTAATATTAACATATTCTGTCACATTATTTTTATCAGTAAGTAAAAAATATGCTGTATTGGTTCTGAAAATACAAGCAAAAATATTGATACTAACATTGATAGGACTTGTATTATTGGTCTCAATCTCCTCCATGTGAAATGATATCTCTGGGGAAGCAGTTCAAGTCTTCTGCATGATTCCTATGTGCTTCAGAATCATGAAGACTTCACCCGGCTGCTTCTATTTAACTGGTACAGTCGAATTCAGGTCTAGGTACAGAAAATCTTGCTGGTGCAACAACAACATATACATGTCTAAAGTAGAAATGTTTGACTATATACAATATTAAGTGTATAGAAAATGAGACAGTTACACTAACAAGTTCATCATAAATGTGCCTCCTCAATAACTATAAATACAAACTCTTGTTTTGAATAGTAAAATATGACAAAATTTATAATAATAATCATTAATACATTATTACGTAATATGACCTTTGACTTACGATCTTACGCAACATACTGGTAATATATACAACTCTTTTCAATCTAAATAATAATAATAATAATGCCAGTTATTTGTTAAAAAGAATCCATTCGATGATTTACGCCTCTGTACATTAACCATAATAAAATCAATTGGCTGTTATATAAAAATTATCAAAACAAAATTAGTTGGCTTTTATTAGCTATATTCAAATCTAGAAAATTTTTTATTCAAAAAATTTGAAAAGTTATTAAGAAAATAATGTTTTGAAAAAGGAAAAAAGGATGATTAATGCGGTACACGAAAAAAACATTCTAGAACAAAATGCTGAAAAATACATAGTAAGTGATTTCTACTACACTTAGCATTTTACTGTATTGTTGTTTGTTTCACCTAAAGTAACAGAAGATCTACAATAATTAAAAGAGCAACTTAGAGTAGCAAAACTGTGAAAAATAAAATATGTATAATATTCTACGATTGCATATTTAAATACAATAAAAAGTTTAAATGTAGATAAATAAATGACTTTGTCAGAAACAGGCAAATTGGTCAGTAAAGTCATTTTAGTAAGAATGGACCTCAAATACAATAACTCATTAAACTACTGTGCAATTAAAATACATAAAATAAAACATTTGGTTTCTTAATGAAATTTTTTTGAAGTCTAAAAACAACAATTATGTTAAGGAATTTGCCTATGTGCAAGGAAACTTTTTCTTAAAGTTAATCTTACATTTCTTTTATATTTAGCTAAAGTGTGATATAAAAAAATAAACTTAGCAAATCATTTAATTACATATAGCATACTTTTGTCAAATTAAATATTTTCTGGCAAAGTTTAGTGAAATTTAAAAAAAAAATGGATCGCACTTTACAGAAAATTGTAATGTATGAGTATCAGTTTAATTTGGGCATAAAGTTTTCGTGATAATGTTCTTTGAAATGAAGCGAAATCTGATAAAATATTCCCTGATATGCAAAATATGGTTACAAATATACAGCAATATGAATAATCAACAAATTTTTATCGTAATCCTCTAAAAAATTTCCTTTAAAAATAGCTGTAAATGGAAAAGTTCTTCGCGTAAATTCAAAATTTTGCCTCGTTAAATAGAGAATAATGCTTGTTGTTGTCAATTATGACACTTGGTTAAACCAAGCTCGTTATGCCGTTGGCTATGCGAATTTAAGTTCGCACGGTGCGTCTTTCGTTTAACCAGAGCACCAAGAAAATAAAGGTACTTTCTTTGTTCTACGCTCCTCTGATAGATGGCACTACCACGCTAGGATCCATTCTCTCATTTTGATAATGATCCGGAGGTGGAAGAACTTTTCTCCAGACCATTACACCCACGGTAACTGTTCAAAGTCCGACCACAGGAATTTCGATTCCACAAATTTAATGAGCGCATATAGAGAATAACCCTTATAAAATATATAGGCTAAGTTTCATACAAGTAGCTTCATTATTACTCAAGATATCGTGTTAAATGATTGGAGATTTTGTGAAAATGGTCTTTATTTTGCCTTGCTTATGATAGCGGAGATGTTTCAATTTTTTTTAATCTATAAGTGAAATGATGACTTTAAATTTATGGCTATCTATCAGCACATTATAGAAAAACATGCAAATAAAAAAAACAGTAAAGTAAAATACCAATTTTCTTTACCACTTACAGTTTGAAAATGTAACTTCCTGCGTCATTTTTCAAAAGACGTGGTGACGTATTTTATTCCTGTAACTTAATTTCTATTTAGCAAACAGTAAAACGGAAAACTGTTTTCAAAACTGGAAAGTTCTGAGTAGTAATATTCATCACAAATATAAAACTCTGACGCATGTTATAGATAATCAACTTTTAACGTAGGTGGTTACCTTAATACATTCGTCATTTAAAATTTGAAGAAATTAATGTCATATTTTATAACATTTATTGATTTCATCGATTCTCATTATTCATTCATACTTCAGAACTGAAATTAATCACAGTGTCCTACTTAAATGTTACCATCATTAATTATTTGTCCTCAGAAAACATCAAGTGGCTCTTCAAGATTTCTTTTCATATTTCAAAGAACTTGCATGGATTGGTTTGAAATCAATGATATATCATTTAAAAAAATTACAAAATTCATAAATCTTAGCATATAAGACATTTGTATTCATCATTTTTATGAAAGTGAACTTCAATCAAGCAAGCTTATTTCTGTTATATTAAAAGTTCTATATAAATACTGAAATTCATTGAATCAGTATATACATGACAACTTTTCGTACTTTGTAAAATTTGCTTAAATATTGTCAATGTATCTGTGTGATATACTATTGTTTTGAATCAAATTATTGTGTTAAAAGTGTGTTAAAATATTTTAATATACTATTAAGCTGAAATAAATAATTCTGATTCATTAAATTAATGAAATTTTTTTGAATGTTCAATTTTAATTCAGAAACATTTATCGTGTTTAAAAAACAGAGAAATGACTAATATTTTTAATTCAATATTTTCTTAGTAATCCATTATTTTTCATAGTCATAATAGACTTATCTCGCTATTTTATTATTTATTTTGAAGGACTTGAAAAATTTATTGTTTCATTGTTTAATATATAATTGTATCCAGATAAATTTGCTCATCATTCGTCATCTTTTTACATATGAAGGATAATCACATTCGAATTTAAAGTTTAAAGGAATTTTCAAACTTCTAACTTACAAACATGTAATTTTATCGAACCCCATGTTTTGATGAACTGAAGTCCAAAGATTATTCGTATTAATCCAGACAGATAAATGCATTCTTATTTAATTATTAATACAATAACCTAATTTCAGTTGACAACATTTTTACACTGAATTTATAACCTTTTTATCCCTTAATTAAAATAATGATAATTTTGATCGCAACCCAATATATAATACAATACTCTTCAATCGTGTTGCCTATATCTATATATTTGTGTTTAAAATTAGTGTTCACTCTTTTTTTAATCCATTTGAAATTTATGTCACGTAATCATACAGCTTAACTCACGACTATAAAACTGCAATACTTCATCATATAAATATAAATTCAGTGGTAAGAAATTAAATTAATTCATGAGGGAGAAGTACAAAGAATTCCTTCAAGTACTTAAACAAAAATAAAACAGACAATGAATTAATTTTTTTCTAGGAATGAATCTTTTGATCTTATTACTTTTCACGAATAAACTCGGGAATTCACCTGGGAGTAACTGTCTGAGAACAGGGTACACAAAAGAGACCCGTGACTTAACAGACGGAAAAAGTTAAGCCTTTACAACATTTCTAAAGATCTAAAAAGGAATGAGTTCTCAAATCATTTTCTTAGAATCTTTTTTTTTTTCTATTTAGTACAAGAAGCTTTTTAAAATTAAAATGAAAGAAGACACCTTTTCTTCAGGAATGTCAAATAAATCTTTACCTCCGTGGATTTTTATGAATTACTTTATTTCTCAAGACATTTGACTCCAACAGAATGACAAATGGATTAGATCGAATTACTTGATGAAAATTGCGCTCCAAAAAGAATGTCTGTTATATGAATTCTTTTTTTTCGATTTTTAACCTCTTTTCGTACTTTTTACTCTGGAAAAATCATTAAAATTACGCTTCCATTTCTTAGCTTATTTTATATCTTTTTTTTATAATGGAATATTTTACTTTCTTCAAGAATGTTCAAACAATTAGGTCTGCTAAGGAAACAATAGTGTAGTAAATCTGAAATAGTTTATTAAAATTCAGTTAAAGTTAAAAAGAAAGTTTAGGAATTAAATATCTTTAGAATAGCACTGATTGAATGAAGCGATTTCATAAAATTTCATTAAATAAGAATATTTTTCATATTTTTTCATCTGAGAAAATTTTTGTCGAAATATAATTTTGAGTTCTAAAGTATATTTTGTTAAAATTAAAGTATTTAGTATTAAAACTCTTACATTTTCTATTATTTTTTCAGCTTAGTAAGAATAATAATTTTTCAGTATTGTGTAATATTTTTATCATTATAATTTTGCAATACAATTGTTCAAAAATGCATGAAATATTTTTGGTTTTAGCTGTTAAACTATTGCAATATCTTTATGCTTTTGAATTAGTTTAGTTTTATATTTTTACCAGCCAATATATATTGATTCGTCCCTACAATTCGCGAAAATATTTAATTACTGTTAAATTTTCCAAAAATAATTTATGAGAACTTCAAATTTACAATCATTGCACTTTTATGCAAAATTTTGCTTATTATAAAGCCTAGTTAAAATCAAAAGCTTATTTGACTAAGAATGTTATTATTTTTTTATATACTTATATTACTTGAAAATATATATTTTTTGAAATAATGTGAATTTTGTTCTCTATTTTAGCAGACACAAAAGGAGATATTCTGTAAAAGGTTTCAAAACTATAAGATTACAATAACTGTTTGTATTTTTATTAAGCAAAAAAGTGCTTAAATATCTGTAATGAGATTAGTTTCCAATTTTTAAAATCTGATTCTTACCGAGAATTTTAGAAAATGGTTAAGCATTTAGTAAAAAATGTGAATTTAAACAAGAAGGTCGAAAATAAATGTAAATAAATAGTAATAATAAATATAAAGAAATTACGAATTGTCAGTGATTTCTTTATATTTATTGTTACTAGGAAAATATATTTAAATTTACTGTCATATTTCATCATATACTTTGTACATAATTACATGCATCAAAACTATTTTTTTTATAAAAAGGTGTCTTAAATGAACCATGTGAATTATTTTGAACGTAGCTCAAAGTAGTATTTTCCGTTTCAACATAACACATTTATGGTCATTTTACTTCTTTTCCTTGGGGGAAATCAAGACTATCTGTTTGTTAAATGATCAGTACTCAAGTCTGCAGTTAAGGAGTCCATGGGTTTACTTCCTACTTCAGCCATGATTATCTGCAGTGATTCAGAATCCCGTGTAAAACCAAAATCCTAAACAAATTAACCTTCTCATGAAAACGAAACAAATGTACCAAGTAAAAGAAACATTGATGAGTACAAGAAACAAGATGGAATAAAAAATTACATTATTTTGAGTGTGATTTCATTTATTTTAAATCTGATGTAATAGGTTAAATAATCAAAATTCTTGAGTCGCTATTATGGTGACGGAAAGCAAAAAAATTTGCATCTGGAAATAATTTCTCTAACTATTGAGGAAACGTTGCTAGATTGATAAGATGAGTCGTGTGAAATGCAATATATATTCTTGCAACAGTTATTGATTAAAGTGTAACTATATAGAAAATAATCATATGCAATAATAAAGTGTAAGTCAGTGATTCGTAACATTTTCTTTTCAAGGCAAATTTTTAACGATTTCAAAATTTAGAGGCATGCAAAAAAAAAAGATAAGTTTAAAAGTTGTTTATTTACTTGTAATACACTGTTTAAATTAGCTTATGATAATAATTTCAGATATAAAATAAAATAAAATAATATGCACTACAAAGAAACAGTACGTTATTACTTTATTTGTAGTATGAAAAACATTATAATTTTTATTATATACATCTTTAAAATTTTGCGTCACACTTTAAGAATTTGGCGGCACACTAAAGTGCCGTGGCAGAGAGGTTAAGAATCACTGGTGTAATCTAGTCTGTAAATAAAATAAACCATGCCTAAATTTGGTCCCTAAAATAAGATCCATCTTACTTTCTTTCATTGCTTAAAGACAGCAGGATATTTCTCTTTTGTTCACACACATTCTTATTGTTTCATAAGAATTCATTCCATGATAATAAGAAGCATTACGTTTGTTAGAGGTAGAGAACAACTCCACAATTTATTTGTTTTTGAAAAATTTTTACAATTTGATAACGTAATGTTTTAATGTATTTTCTGAATCAAGTACTAAGTTTATTGAAATCGACTATCAGTATAGATATCATTATTTTAAAATTTCAGATCCTAAATTTCTTTTGATTTTTGATGAAATAAAAGAAAATTATGATGGAGAAGAAGAAGTAAAGAAACATAGAAGTGGACAGGAACATCTGTTCCTGCCCTATGATTTGAACACGAGACCAATAATATTGGAGTCAGGAACGTAAAACACTCAGCCACCGCATGGGACTTACATATAATATTTAATCACCTGAAATTTAGCTAATTTTATTTCTTAATTTTACTATTTAAAAAATGCTTAATTTCTAAACAAGCCTTAACAACCCTTTAACAATGAAATAAGGTTTCATGATATCATCTTGAAGTCTCATTATTTGATCAATTCATTGCAAGTATTCACTTCATGATTGATTATATATATTATTTTCAATCAATATAAAAAGCAAACTGAAGGAATTGTAGAGGTCTTAAAAATAGCTTACGAAGCTTTGAAATATTAAAATCGAAGACAATCAACGACATTCT
The DNA here is from genome assembly GCA_030067965.1 of Latrodectus elegans. NCBI lineage: Eukaryota > Metazoa > Arthropoda > Arachnida > Araneae > Theridiidae > Latrodectus > Latrodectus elegans. Next base: position 32,297,533 of record CM057820.1, on the reverse strand, counting down.
AGTGCATTTCTCATCACAGCGTAAAAAGCCAAAACATGCTTACTGCAGCAGACAAAAACAACTTTTTTTCAAAAAGCAATAAAATAGTAAAGTGTGGATACTTTTCTTAAAATCTTTATCGAGTAAAAATATAGTGAAGAAAGAAAGATTCACACACACAATGCAGCCTAAATTTTTTCCTTTATGCCAAAATTTTAATGTAAATGACAATTCTAAAAGCGGAAAGAATCATTTTAAGGCTCAAACTTAGCTTTGTTCATCTCCATACTTGAACAAAGCAAAGTTCCTCAACCATCTGCATTGCAAAATAATTAACTTTGCAATGAGTTCAAATCAGCTTTAATTACGGTTTAAATTTATCATAAACTTTGTAATTAAAATTTGAAATTAAAATAGCCTGTGTTTAAATTAACTATAAAGAAATATAACAATAGAAATTCATTGTATTCTGCGCTGTTGTTTACAATTTAATTCACTCTAAAAACAGGGGGAATGTTAGCATAATGATTCCACTGTGTCGTGTAAATGTGTGTAAAACCAGCTCATAAAGTTTGAGCTTAAAATAAAGTGTAATATATTAAATATGATTACTCACCTTTGCTATGGAGTCTGAAAGAGATCTCTTCTCTTTTTCACCACATATGTGGGATACTTCAGATTTACATGCACTATTGTCAGTTCTTCGGTTGTGATGTTATTGATGGCATCCTGGATCCTGAATTAATAAATTGTTTTTGGATTTGTTTCGTATACTATTTCCTTTGACTGTCCCCTCAAGTGAAAGTCACAAGTGGACAGGTCAAGAGACTGAGAAGATCACAAACCCTTGCTAATCGTCTTCTCAGATATACAAACCCACTGAAAAAATAAGGTAAACCTAATGAACAAGGGAAAATTGTTATTTGTTCAGTGGCATGTTGCACCGTCCTGCTGAATATAACACATCTGAAGCTTCTCTGCTGGAAAACTTAAATAAAATTTATGGTATTTCTAAATCGACTTTATTTTTTACTGTTTTCTCAGAAAATATGGTCCCCATACCCAGGAAATTTCTTGCCAAAAATGTGTTATATAAACAAATATTTGTAAAAACCACAATATTCTATGGTATCTTAATATTTAAGATTCTTAAAAAATCTACAATGGTTTTAAATTGCATGTGTGTTGATTTCATGTAAATTATGTCTACTAAGAAAATTTTTAGTCTCATTCCTTATAAAAAATATCTCTGTATATAAATCTCTCTCTCTCTCTCTCTCTATATATATATATATATATATATTATAAGAAACATTAACAGTTTTTTTTTTACACTGAATAAACTATTTCTTTATTTGTATTCTTTTGAGACTTAATTGCTGTTTTATTTCACATTTTTCAATTAAATACATGACATGGGAAATGAATTGATGTAAGCTTATATTTTAAAAACAATTTTAAAATTTGACAGATTTTATTTTAAGATTAACTCTGCGCTAAAGTACCAATATAATGTTTTTAGCGTAATTTTATTGTATTGTTTATTTTGCATTTCTTTTTTTTTTTTAGCTACAAACATCAAAAACAATTTATTTTATTTCGCATTGACATGCACGAAGGGTATATGTGTAAAGATCATTGAATAATTACACCGAATACTGTTTGTAATAAAAAAAAAAGAAACATTCAGACATTTATTTCAATAATTAAAGTAAAATATTATACCGAAGGAATGTAAGCAAACCCACAGTAGAAGGAGCTACAGATAAAGTTTCAAAATATCAATACCAACAAATCAGAACTTATTTAAATTTTAAAATAAAGATAAAGTTATCAAAAGTAAATTTAAAATTAGGATAAAGATATAGTTGCAAGAGTAAATATTTTTCAAAAAGTTAAAATAGCTTAGAAACATTTAGTAAATTTAAAATTAAGAAAAGAGTGTTTAATTTGCATAGCCGACCATCTCCCTCCTCAAAAAGATGTAGCCCTTATGGATTCCTCCTCCTGTTTTTTGCATCTAATTTATACTGGTATATATATATATATATATATATATATATATATATATATATATATATATATATATATATATATATATATATATATATATATATATATAAACTTTAGAAAAAAAGTTATCTATATATTTATTACTTGAATGTATTTATAGTATGTTACTATTATTAAAAATTAATGTGGAAGACACATTTAGTTTAGATAAAAATATTTTTTCCTTATAATTGCTAAAGTCAAAATTTGTTTGAAATCAGGAAATACAAAAGGATTTTCTTTATGCTTAATTAAATTGAGAAGAAAAAAATTCATTCTTAAAATATGTTTTATGTTACATAAATTAAAATATTACTACTAGACTCACATTTGCATGACGGCCCATATGGAGGGGAAGAGTTTCATTGATTATGTTTGTTTTTATAGCCAAAGGCACTGGGATACTAAGACTACATCCCCGTCAGGTGGTTAGCCTAACTTAAAACTTAGAGTGTTTAATTTCTGTGAATGCTAGATACTCATTTTACCTACAAATTGAAAGTAAGAAAGGCTAAGATAAACTTGCACAATCCGAATAATGAACCTGTGACAGTGGTGCGTAAATCACTACCACTAAGCCTAATTGTACTGTTTATCTCAAGTTATTGAAATAAGTAAATAGATTTGCATATAATATATTTTATTTATGAAAATGATATCTTATTCTCTATTGAATTTTGGCTCTGAAAAAAAAAACTCAGAATATTTTTGTTATTTTTTTATTATTAAGAAACATATGTGTTTATTTTCACTTTAATATAAATACCAAGACTAAAACAAGAACGTTGTTTAATTTAACATATTTAATTTCCATTTTTATTTGAAATTATGCATGTAAAAAATGTTACATATTATTTTACTTTTAATTTATAAGTGCACGTGAATTACTTATTAATTAAAGTAAATAAAACTGCGTTTTAAGTAAAGGGACATTTCTTTTAGAACTGATATAAATAACCTAGTTTTTTTATAAGCCATTTATATATAAATTCCGTCAATCAATATATTTAATTAAGAATTGTATAAAACATCTCCAAATTAAGAGAATGTTTCTGACAGTATAAATTGACAGTATTTTTGATTCTTCCAATAATGTGCTTTTTTGTCAGTTTTTACAAAATATCAATTCCAAAGAATGACATTTTCAATCAAGAAAAATTTTAGATTTAAAACTCATCAGTTTTAGTTTAACGAACTTTTAATCTTTTCTAATCTATGTAAAGTATCAGAGTAAAACTTCTTTACTTTTTTTGTCCTCTTTTCCGTTGCTTTTAATTTAAAAGATAAGTAAAATAAAATTAAAAAAAAAATTCCACAATTCTTTTTAGAAGAAACTCTAAGCCTTATCACATTGCCGGTTTCAATATAAAGAAAAATTTCGTTGTATAAGTCGCGGCATCTTGAATTAACTGTCAAGTAATGTTCTACCTTTGCTCTATAATTCAAGGAAGTACAAAAAAATTGGAATAAAGATGCAACAACCGCTGCTGCTGAAATAAAAAGAGCACCGGTCTTAAACACCGCGCAGGTTGTTATTGCGACAGCGAAAATTAGCGCCTTAATCATGTTGCCAAGATTCACTTGAGGAAAAAAAAAGAACGGTGATTTTTGTTTTCAGGAAAGGCTTTGCTTGTAATTCGATGCCATGCTAACAGCATCGTTGATTAAATCTGGAGGCTATGAATTTTCTTGCATGTGACAAAACTAATTTTGGCGAGTGGAAGTAGTTACGTGATTTTTTCTGACATGCTTCTTTTTGAAACGTCACTCTCAGTTTTTAAAACCGCTTACTAGTAATTAAGGAATGCGTTTCAAAATCCTCTTAATAGAATATTTAGAAAATTAACACCGGCTGTATTTTCGTTTTACCTTAAAGCTTTCCACAACATTCAGATCAGAAATAATCTTTATAATTTTCGGTATAAAGAATGGATTTTATGATATAAAACATGCTAATGCACGTTACGTATCGTACTTGTCAATAGCAAATGCTTATCACAAATATTTTTGCTAAAAATATACTTTAAATATTTAGATTTTAGTCTTTACTTACGTTTACAATTTTTGGCCAAGTATTTTTTGGCAGGCATTCCTTGTTAGTTGATTTGTAGGTAGTAAAATAAAAGAGAACTGTGTCGAAATGATAATAATGGATTGACAATTCCGATTTTCCTTTGATCAAATGAAAAATGCAGTGCAGAGTAAACACCTGAATTTTTAGCATTTATTGCACTTAAATTTTTCCCTCTATTAATATCTCCAACAGTAATGATAAATTTAGTTTCCTTTTGATCAAATAAAAATGCAGTGAAGAGGAAACACATGAATTTTTAATATTCATTAAACTTACAGCTTTCGAATGTGAATGTCTTTAGTTGTTCGAAATCTACATTTAATCGAAAGTCTTGATTATATATTAGCCATCTAGTAGAAAAAGTGACCTTGAAGTGTCAAATAAAGGGATTCAAAACAAAAATTGGCTTTCAATTACCAAACATCCCTCAACACAAGGAGTATTTTACGCACACAAGAAATGCAAAATTTTAATTTCTAAGATTTAAAGCTGGGCATCATTTGATGATACAAATGATTATTGAGCGCCAAAGAAGGAATTGAATACTCTATTATAGTGTGTATTGACAACAAAAAACTGAAAAATATGGTAGATAATTAGGTTTCAGAAATTTCTTCTATAAAAGAGTTATAGAGAGATAAGAAGTAATTCACACACACATTCGCTAAAGAGTTTTTCAAAGCAATTTAGAAATTATGTAAGTAGTTTTGTGATAGGTAAAGATAATGTCCCAAGAAATGAATTAAAGTAAAAATTTATGGAAAAGGCATTCGTTATATTATACAATTAAAATATTATATGTCATTATTTAAAGATGGCGTAAATCGACATACGATAAAATGAAGAATTCCATGAAAGCCACTATGAAAGGTAATTTGAATTTGTTTGACGTCTTGAGAAAAATCGAAAGAAATCTAACAAACGAAAAGAAAGTCTTGTATGATTTCTCAAACTCTAATAATGTACATTTTCTGCTGTTTTTAGCACATCGAATGGGAAAACATTAAAAATAAAGGCAATTAATTTCTAAAAACCATTTTTAATGAGAATTTTATCATTTATCTACAGGAAATACTTTTAAAGGCAGAAGCCTTCCTTGTTTCTATTTACCTCTGAAATAAAATTATCTTTATATCTGAGAGAAAACAATTGAGACAAACAATGAAGTTACATTATTATCTATTGCAAAGGATAATGATGCCTCACGGTAAATTGTTTCGAGTTATTTTTAAAATTTAGAGTTTAAACACTTGCGTTTGTCAAAGCTTTGTTTTTCCACTCTGTTTTTTTTAAAAAGTTATTACATATTTTTCATGAAATAACCATAAACGCATATTTTGTAATAAATTTAATATCGCTTTATGGTATTAGACTTCAAAATCATATTTAAAGATTTATGTTCTAAGAAATTTTTATAGAGGAATTTGATGTTAAAGTTTTGATTACTAATAATTATTAGAATTTTAAAAATATAGTTTTAATTAATAACGGATTGTTTTACGTTATTAAATTTTGCATCCTCAATTGATTTATATTATAAATATGGGCATTTTTTGGGTTGTAAATTTTATTACCTATCCAGATTTGCTAAAGATAACTGTATAAAGATCGAGGAAAACAAAAAAGAGTAAAAATTATATCTTTTTTTGGAGTAAAATTTACTTCAAAATTAATTTAAAAAATGACGTTGTTAAATTCATCAAATAACTTGAAGTTATTTTAAATGTTATTGGTAAAGATCATGTCCATTCATAACAATCCTTTATTTGTAAGAGATTTTCTTTCAAGTGGAATTTCGAAGTCTTACCATTTCCTTGAATGAAAGAAAAGGGATTACGTTTTGTGTATTGAAATGGCTCGTTTTGTGTATACAGGGTGTCCCTAAACGACCGCATAAACTCTGAACAGCTATATTCCTCGTTGGGAGTACATAAAAACTACCCAAAGAAGCGTTCCTGTACGATCCCTAGGTATATTTAAAAGGCTGCATCTTGCAGCTACCGGTAGTCTTCACATGGTGGCCATGTATTCTGTTCGTGACTACTGCGACATGTACTTAATGTACGCCCGATTCAAGGGAAATACCTTACGAACTGCTAGGCAGTATACCCGTTGATATCCGGTGTATATATACTGCTGTTGATATGTTAAATAAAGTGTTTTTTCTCTTGCACCGGCAGTGACGTCATACTTCTTTTTTCGCATTTTTTCGTAAATTATGGATCGCACAGGAACGCTTCTTTGGGCAGTTTTTATGTACTCTCTACCAGAAGGAATCTAGCTGTGTAGAGTTTATGCGGTTGTTTTGGGACACCCTGTATATGTATATATATATATATATATATATATATATATATATATATATATATATATATATATATATATATATATATATATATATATATATATATATATATATATATATGGATTAAATGGATTGGATTGGATGTTCTTAGTTTTTTAGTACATGTAAATATTATGTACATGTAGAAACAATCAGAGAATATAAAAATATATCATAATGAGTGAGATATTGCATTTTATACTAATTGTGTGCTGTAAACAATAGTTCTTTCTGAATATCACACACATGTATGAACGCATGTTTGACATGTTTACATATTTGAATTTGTGTACATGTAGACATTCATGTGGGTAATTACATTTAATAGAAATTTATTTACAATGCAGTGGAAATGAATTCTAGTTGCATGGTTATAATTGAACTTTAGAATTTTATTCATTAGAGAATAACTTCTATTTTATCACATTATTGCAACCATAATATACTTAATTATTTATTAAAACATTGATTTATCATAAGATTCTTCTCTGCCTCTAAGAATGACCCCACAACTTATAATAAGATAACAAGGATTATTTCGTTATTATATGAGCTTTGCTTAAATTTTTACCAGAGTGAATATAATACCATGTGTGTGAATAATCGATAAATAATTTATATTACGGTTTTCAAATAGATAATATTAACTTTTTGTTTAATTTAATTTCATACAGGTTTAATTGAAGTTATTTTATAAATAAAAGAGTTATTAACTGAATACTTTTATCCATACTTTATTTTATTGATTTAATTATTTGTTTCCTCCAACTTTCATCACAATAAATGAATGAAGAACTCAATTTCTTCGGCCAATATTTTAATATATGTTCTATTATGGTTTTAAAAAAATGTGTGAAATTTTAACACTAAAAATAAGCAATAGATAATTTATGATTATGCATAAGAAACCGGAAAAACACATATTATGATCGAGCAAAGTTTAATATTTATTAAGGCTGCATTTTTTAAGTACTTTATTATAAAAATATATTCTTACTTGAGAATAAACAACCCTGCGTAAGTTGCTATTACACCGGAGAGAAGTAGCCAAACGAATAATTCCACTACTAACGGAAGAATTCTTTTACATAAGATACTCCTTTTGAACCTCCATGTTTTCAAACTCCGCCATAAATATATTAAAGCGGCGCCTGATTAGTACTCGAGTGGCCTGAAAGGTTCAGCACAATATCTTTGTTTCAAGTTTTCTCGAAACTTAAAATATTCCCTCTTGCCTTCAGGCCACTCCAGCTAACTCCACTTCAATTGCTGCTCTTCCTAACTCTTGAAATTTTGCTTCTTTCCTCTCATTAATAACATTTTTATTTCTCACATGGCAACACACTTAAATAGCAAGCGATATCGATTTACCAGGAAAGTAAGGAAAAGTTTAAAGAGCTAGTGAATGTGCCTCAGGTGGAATTCTCGTGGTATTCTGGCCAGTGAAGTGAAATGAAGATGGGGAAATCCCGCTGTGTGATGTTTTGCCTTCACATGATAAGGCACATTGTTTTCAACCTTGTAGTTTTCAAAAAGATTAACTGTAGGAATGGGGAGTTTTTTTCTTTTGTTTGCATCTTATCTATTGAAATTCTACAGCTTTAGTTTCTTTGTCTTTCTCGAATTCCTTAATTATGTAATCTTATTATCAGAAATGTTATATCATTTCATTGGAAAAAGTGTTAAAATTGATTAAATCAGCTGATACAGTGTTCATTGCATAACGGAATTCATGTGAAAACATAAAATTCATTAACATAAAATAAATTATTTAGAATCTCTCTCTCTCTGTTTCTGATAATGATGCTTGTACACTTTTTTTATATAACTATGCTAAGAAATTAAAATTTGAATTTTAAATTAATTGCGATAAAAAAAATTGATAATATACTTATATATGTGGTGAGATTTATAAATTTTTCCAATTTCTCTTTTATAATTATTATTTTCACTTAATGTCTAAAACTTTTGATCTATTAATAATCTCAATGCATAGCTAAACATGTTTTTAAAATATTTTTTCACAGCACAGTACGGTAATATTTTTATAATATTTTAAGAGTATTTTTCGTTTTCAAATTTTACTTTTAAATTATAATTGTTTTCAAAGATTTTAGTTTTTCTTTCAGGGATGCCTTGAGCTGTTTATTTCAGGATCTATCTTTCAGAATTACTTATTCTTTACAATTTTTACATAAATGAATTCGAAATTCCTTCCCTTGCCCCCTGATGAGAAAGGATTAGTTCATTTCTTTCACTCAATTTTTCCTTTCTTCGACATCCTTCTGTGGTTTTAGTTTTTACTCATTTTATTAGTTTTAGTTCTCATTTTATTGGTTTTAGTTATTACGTGGTTATTTTTCCTTATTTCATTTACTTTTAATCTCGTTCTTGTTAGAAAAGATTCCTTAATTTTTCTAAATTCTTTTCTGTTTCGTATAATTCAAATTGTTTATTATTAAAATTAATTAATTTTTTATTAAAATTAATTAATTATATTTAATTAATTTTCCATTTATTATTAAAATTTATAAAAAATTTACATATATGTATCTATAATATTTTTTTAAAATTTATACAAATCTAAATTCTTAAATTTTATATATATATATATATATATATATATATGTATAGATAATATTTTTATAAAATTTATACAAATCTACATAAAATTTATATATATATATACACACACACTATCTGGCCAAAAGTACCCGGACCCCCCTTAAAAAAGTAGTTCTGGTGAGTGACGCAATTTGATACATATTTGAAAGGTATAAAAGTGTTGATAGTGGTATGTCAGACTGTATTTATGCGTTTGTGAGGCAATGAGTAAATCAAAGGAGCTTAGTGAGTTTGATCGTGGCAGTAAAATGGGATGCGACTTTTGTGGGAAATCAGTTCGTAAGATTACGGACGTTCAACAGAAGCCTAAATCCATTGTGAGTGATGTAATAGTGAAGTGGAAACGTCTAGGCAGTGAAACGGCAGAAAGACGAACCGGTAGGCTGAAAACACATGGTGAACGAACGCAGTCGCAGAACTCTGAAAAGAATAATGAAAAAAAATAGCTAGTCCTCATTGGTGGAAATTTCTCCAGAGTTTCAAAGTTCATCCGGAGTTAGCATCTGGACTGTTCCTCGAGAGTTAAAAAACTTGGGATTCCATGGTCATGCAGCCGCTCACAAGCCGAATATCACTCCACATAATGCGAAGCGTCGATTGCAATGGTGTAGAGCTTATCGTCATTGGACTGTGGACAGGTAGAAAATTGTTCTTTGGAATGATGAATCTTGCTTTACAGTGTGGCAGTCGAGTGGACGGGTCTGGGATTGGCGGATGTCCGGCGAACTTTTCCGTAGTGACTGTATTGTGCCGACGGCTAAGTTTGGTGGTAGAAGCATAATGGTGTAAGGTTGTTTCTAGTGATTTGGTCTGAGTACGTTAGTTCCTTAATTGGTTGGAAACATGAACTCTAAGATGTATGTGAACATTTTGGAGAATGCTGCACTTCCAACTATATGGCAATATTTCGGGAAAGGCTCATTTATCTTCCAGTAGGATAACTGCTCTATTCACACATTGAAGCTTGTACAGACGTGGTTTGATGAAATAGGTGTTCAAAAACTGGACTAGCCTTCTCGGAGCCCCGATCTAAATCTTATAGAATACCCTTAGGACGAATTGGAGCGCAGATTACGTAGCCAGCCATATCAACCATCCTCACTGCAAGCCCTCACTTTATCAATGAAGGACGCCTGGAAGGCCACTCCTATGGTCACCTATCAAAAATTGGTGGAAAGTCTTCCCAAACGTATGCAGTCTGTGTTCGATGCAAATGGGGAACAAATATCATATTAATATGTGCCCCAGAACGCTCTAAGTAATAATGCATTGATTGAAATAAAATTTTGTGAATGTACACATTGGATCATAGGATTTCAAAATTTCAGAAAAGCTTTTTCTGTGTTGCCACTAGTGTCTATGTTCACCATATTAAAATTTATTTGTAACTAACAAAATCATTGCCACCCTTTTTTAGTAAAATTAATGTATATATTAATCTCTTTTGGTGTTTCCTCACTCATCATTTAAGTTAGTATAACTGAATTTTACATTGGTTAAATATAACCCAAAAATAACATTCAAAATATCTTTTAGAAATCAAAATCATAGGTGTATCTAACAAAATCTTATTTCCGTTTAGTTAAACACATTATTCTGAGAGGTCTCTGAACACTGTACATTAATTTATAATCTTGCCAGTTTTTTGTGTAACATTTGCTTACATATTGTCATCGAAATATTTCATCGCTTACAGTATATCTGTAAGCGATGAAATATTTCGATGACAGTATATCTGTAAACAAATGTCATCTTTTACAGCATATCTGACATTAGTTTACATTTATATTGTAAGCAAATGTCTTCGATTTTAGTATATCTAGTGTCGTAACTATAATAAGAAATTTCCTAACCTTATTTTATAAAGTTTTTTTAAATTTTTTAAGTACAGAAAAATGACTAAAGAAAATTAATCTATTAAAAAAACTGTTATTACAGCTTAAAATAAATATCACTATTTCATTTCTTTTTTATAACAAAATATTATTATTGTTTAAAATCCAAACAACATATTATCCAATAAATCCTTTGAAAAAATTGAGTAACGTTCTATCTGAAATCTGTAAGCAGCTGCTTACACAAAATCGAAAAATCCTGTAAAAATAAAACTAAACCATATGCGAAGAATCAAAAATACCTAAAAAATAAATCTCAGTACGATCAATTTAAAATCAATCTCCTCTAAAACAAATGGAAAAAAATAAAGAATAAAATTAATAGACTAAAGAAAAAGAATATTCAATCTCTATTGGAGGTCGAAGAGAAGAGGCAGAGGTGAAAGGTTCAAAAAATAAATCACCATCAAGGCAGGCATACAAAACGTTTTCTGGAAAATAAAAGAAAAAAACGTCCACATGACCAGTGTTCTATGCTTGTGGGTGAAAAATGATCTTAGGTCCCTGTGCTTTTGGAAGAAAAATTGGGGCCTCAAGATCTGATGGCGGGATCAATAGGAAAGAACGCAAGTTTGACTTTTTATTTCCTTTTTTTGTAGATATGCCATGACCTGCCTTTCACACGCTGTTCAGATTTCTCTTGATTCAAATGACATCGAAATGACATTTCTATAAGACCGGAAAATCTTTCTAACTTTTTGTATACAACTAAACAAAATACTAATGCATTTTCTAAGGAACAAATTGTTGAATATTGATTTGAATCGTTTCCCTGCATTAATTCCAGATTTATTCCTGATGAAAATTTTGCGTATAGTTGTTTTAAAGTATATTAGAGGTATAATTTGAAATAAGTGAGGTATCTTAAGGGAATGTTTTGAAAAAATGCTAAGTGCTACATTTTCTTATCGAATTTTAGATTTTATTGGAATAAGCCATATGATATTACCAAATAAAATGCATAATAAACTTTTCCTGTTGATAATATAGACTTTGTTCAACTTTTAACTGTTGAAAAATATTTTAAAAATAAAAGACATTATTTATAAAAAAAATCTGTCATTTTTTGAAAATTAAATGGTAGATTTTCCTATTTAATTTCAGGATTTTCATGGACGATTCCGTAGAATCATACAAAATCAAGCATTTAATGTATCAATTCTTCAATTCTATCAGGCGTTTCATGGACGATTACATAGGTTAGTACAAAATCATGTTTTAATGCATCAATCCATTATTTCTATCATGCGTTTCATGGATGATTCCGTAGGGTGGTGCAAAAACAAATTTCTAATGTATCAATCCATCAATTCTGTCAGACGTTTCATAGAATATTCCAAAAGGTGGTACAAAATCAAGTTTCTAATGTATCAATTCCTCATTTCTATCAAACTTTTCATGGACAATTCCGTAGGGTCGTACAAAATAAAGTTTCTAATGTATCACTCCATCAATTCTATCAGACGTTTCACAGACGATCCCATGGGATGGTACAAAATCAAGTTTCTAATGTATCAATTCCATCAGGAGTTTCATGGACAATTCCGTAGAGTCGTACAAAATCAAGTTTCTAATGTATCATTCCTTTAATTTTATTGATGATATAAATTTTATTAACATATAAATTAAAAAAATAATAATTAAAATTTTTTCTTACAATAATAATTAAAATTCACCCTTGAAAATAGATTATTGATAAAATTGAATGACGCATGTTTAAATGGATTTCTATCTTTTCAGCAAAGGTGTGCAGAACTTTCTTACTCTCACTAGTTATAAAATATATAATTGTCTGGTGATCAAATTAAAGGATGATAAGTGTTTATCAATTATGTTTTTTGGAGTGCAGATCATAATTATAAGCAGTAGTGTTCACCCTAAAATATCTTTATCAGCCTACTGGTAGCTCGCGTTCCTTGAAATGTAAACCCCTGATTTACAGGAACAAAATTACTATTTTATAAGAATTCGTAAAATTTTACGAAACAAAATGCCAAATATATTAAATATATTATTCATATGAATTATTTAAAGTCCTTAAATTAGCAGATAATTTTCCTAAATATATTGCGATACTAAAACTATTTTAAAAACACAAACTTGAACATTGTCATCATTGATTTAAATCTTTACAAAAACGATTTCGTATATAACATAATAACAAAATCCTATTCCTAATGCATCAATTCTGTTGATCATATGGAATTCTATTAAATTACAAAATATAAAAATCCAAAATAAAATAACTTAAAAGAACAAAAATGGCTTCTGATATATTTTAAAAACATTAAGTAACATATATATAATATAAACATAATATTATTTAGATTTATATATTAAAAAATAATAGTTCAAAACGACAAAAATTTTTATCAATTGGCTAAATTAGAGCAAAATAAAAATAAATAAAATAAAATAAAATAAAAACTAGGCAATGGAAACTCTCAAAGTTATTTGACTTAGCATATTGTATTTTGAAGACCTGATTTCAAAAATAAGTGTATTGTAACAATTGAATTTATAAAGAGCATTGATGGCATATAAAGCTGCCTGTTTAGATCACATGCAAAAAATGATCATTGAGCGCCCAACAAACCAAATTGAGAGCTAATAGTAACTATCACTAACATTTTCATGGAATCTGTACTCGTTCAATATTTCATAACATTTAAAGATCTACATGATCACAAAGATATTTGCTGTGGTACTGTGGTAAAAGGTTTTCATTGATGGTGATAACATAAATGGAGCCTTGCAATAACTCGTATGACGCTATTCGAAAAATATAACATTAAATCACTTTACGCAGAGTGATATTTCTCACTTCTGAATTTTTTGTTTATATTATCTGGGAAAGGAAATAAATTTTTTGTGAATAGCATTTTTCCTGCAGAGTATTTCCAAAGACAGAATGAGTCCTTGGGCAAAGTAAAATTAAATTGGATGTCTACCACTTCAATTGAATAGGAAAAATCTTTGTTTTTATCTGCGGTTTTTATATGGAGTTATTATTTGCAAACTGGTTTTGATCAGTTATATACAGTCATTTCCTCAAGTCACTACTCGTTCAATTTTTATCTAAATAAAAACATTGATGCTAATTTTTTATGAAGAAACGAAATTGCTAGTTTTGACTTCATCGTTCAATATTTCATAACATTGATTGTTGTATTGCTCTTGAATGTTGTAGTCTTTGAAACGAATTATATAGCAAAACTCATACATTTATGTTACACTATTAATTTAAATAAATAAAGTTAAAATTATGTCTTTGGAAGACATAAATTTTATTATTGCTTTCTTAGAAATGTTCTTAATTCTGGATATGGCACCCTTTAGATCTCACCGTGTCCTTGAGGTATGACTTTGGGTGTTTGGACTGAAAAGCAGCGTTCTGGATCACTGCCCCTGTTGAACAACGCATAATAGATATTAGCTATTGCTTTCAGAATGCACATCAGTTGGAGTGTGTACTTGGAAGTTTTCCAGGTTTCCTCTATTTTAATATGTGAATATGATCCATGATCTATAAAAACTCTTCAAGAAGTCAACAAAAGACAGACGTTCAAGTGCAATACAACAGTCAATTAGTTTGTCAATTAATGGTATTAAAGTACACTTAACCAAAATGTTTCTTTCGAAGATAACATAAATTTTTTCTGTGCTTGATTTCTCTTAAAATGTTTTTACATAAGAATATCAACATATGTGCTCATGGCAATTCTCTCCGCTGGTCTACTCATCACCTGTTGGTAGAAATAGATTATCAGATCTTCAATTGTACTCATTGATGTCGTAAAATCCAGGATTCCAAATTCTGATTTTTTGGTTGATGAAATGTTGCCAAGATGACGTATCGTGACGTGCGTAATGACGTAAGTACTAGGGTTACCACACTAGAATTTTCTGCATAACTCTTATAGGTATCCATATCTATGAAGTAATAAAACTATACATAAGAAAAATCCGCCAAAAATTTGACAAACTCAGAATTTGGCACTCTGGATTACACGGCATCTGTGCCCATTGTGGTACAAAAAGTGTACTTCTGCTTTTTGCCAGATGTCTCTTCAGGAGCATGCTTGAGAGTTTCCTGGATTTCCTTCTTTATGAAAAGTGTACAGTGCCCTAGCTTTGAATATTTTTTACCAAAAGTTAATACACGACAATTGTTGAAGTACATTACAACTCGCAACTAAAGTAGAAACATTTTTTGACACT
The DNA here is from genome assembly GCA_030067965.1 of Latrodectus elegans. Taxonomy (NCBI): domain Eukaryota; kingdom Metazoa; phylum Arthropoda; class Arachnida; order Araneae; family Theridiidae; genus Latrodectus; species Latrodectus elegans. Next base: position 32,282,343 of record CM057820.1, on the reverse strand, counting down.
ATAGCCAATCAAAAATTAGATTGGCTATAGTGTCAAAAATGTTTCTACTTTTGAAATTAAAAATAATAATCATTTAAGTGGGTTGGCAGAATGATATATTTTTACCAATAATTCTTTGATTTTATAGATTTTATATATTGATATGTTTTGATATTATTTTACAATTCATCTCTGAAAACGTTTTTTCCTTTATAACTTAATATAAATCGATAAGCCATTGGATAATATCAATAAGTCACAGAAAAATGACAAGTATCAATCAATACTTTTAAACTTTTTCCATTTGTTTCTTTTTTATTCCTAGTGTCATTTCTCTTCTGATTTTACCCGGAACAGGTGTTTCATTGAAAATCAGCTTAGATGAAATCGACTTCTAATTTTATATCGATATTATTTTGAAAAAAATATCTTTCTTGAATATTTCTTAAAAGCGTTATCAGCTTATGCATTTTAATGTGCCATTTTAGAGGTACTCAATCACACATAAAATTGCGACTTTTACAGTGAAGCTTAAAAAGGTAATTTTCTTTCTTGAATTGCATGAGATCGTTTCATATCAGTGCTATAAATTGAAAGTCTTAAAAATCGAGACACACTGAGTATTGATACCGTTCGAAGTGTTCCTGCTTAAGGCACGTGCAAATATCAAAGGTGCAAAGTCTAAATTGAAAAATTCTCTCTTCCCCAGCTTTTTACTAAAGCCTTTTCCCGACGAAAGAAGAAAGAAAAAAAGGACACATTCAACACCTTTATCACACAGCTATTCTCTTGGTAACAAAACATTGGAAGAGAGGGAAAAAAAAGGTATCTTTAAAGGCAAGGTTGCAAAATAAAGCTATGGATCTTATTTCCAGTTTCCGCGAGGCTATAATAAAACACTTAATGGCTTAAAGTTTTCTTTTCTGCCTCGAGGTGGAGTAGGAAGGAAAAGATAGAGAAAAGGAGAAAAAAAGGAAGGAAGCAAGGAGAAGGTATCAGTTGTGTTTCCTGGGGTTGCTACCTTCCAAAGAACTGGAATGGATCTTCTTTTTTTTCTTTCTGTAAGCTGACTTCACCATTATTGCAACCTAGATAAGACACTTTGTGTGCCGGGACGGAAAGGTATTCCTGAAGAAAACGCTTGAGGAAACGTTTCAGATACACCAGTTCCTTGAGTAAATGATAAGAAAAAATTATTTTAATAAGTTACCATTTCTCTAAAGCTGTGTGTATAATTTGTTCAGTGGAGTTTTACATTAGCAAAGTAAAGAGGTTATTAATTAGATAATTCCACTTCTCCAATTAAATTTTAAAATACTGAAAGGTAAGATGATTTAAATTATACAAAGAACTTAGAGTGAATCAACTTGTTTATTTTTATTATTTTGATTAAAATAAATATATTCTATTTCTCAGTTTATTTAAATGAAAGTTTTCTTGACAAATGTACATTAATGTCTAATCTGACCCTCTTAAATTTAGAGATATGATAGTTAAGATTGCAAAATACTTATGGAGTTATAGAAAAGTAGTTATACGCTAAAATTCTGCAGAAGTCTTAGAAGAAAATTTAGAAATTAAAAATCCTATTTTAAAAATTAAATGATACTTAGGAAAAAGTGTGTTTAAAAGTTGTAGATCAACAGTGATTTAGCTTAAATACACCTCATGTGCAGATAAGCAAAGAAAAGAATCTAATCACTTTAATATAGTTAAACATATGTTTCATAGTTATAATTGTTTGCTGTATGAAGTTAAGAGAGTGAGTTATGACTTTCCTGAGGAATTTATATATCTTGTATTATTCGCGGTGGAGTGTCACAGTTTAATCCTTGTAAATAAAAAAAAAGTTTGTAAGTTTAATATTTTAAAATAGATAGCTATATAATTAATATGGTATGTAATTTATTTTATTGCACAAAAGAAATCTATGGAGGAAAATATGGGGGGTTTCAAAATTTAAGTAAAAAAAAAATTTAAATTCAACATAAAAAGTCTGAAATTTTGAAATTTAAAAATCAGATTTCTTACGAATGTGAAATCATTTACCATTATTTACTAAGAAAGGGAATTGTTACAGACTTGCAAAATATATCATAACCAAGAATCAGCTCTTTGGGGAGAATTGTAGTAATTTAAGATATGTGTGTGATGATAGCAGTTTTTTATATGTTCTGATCACCAAACTATAAAGAAAGGATTAAAGAAGAACTTCTTGTTCAATAGAAAGTATGAATTTACTTTCTGAAATGATTCTCAATGTCTTTACACATTATTCAATTCTTTCAGGTTATGAAGATACTTGAATATGAATTCTTACAAATATTTATGAATTACTCGATGTACTTATGGAGAGAAATAAAGATTCAATATCTTCTGTTTGACATAAAGAATGAAATTCGTATGCAGAAAATTCCTTTATGAAGAGAAATATGCTTAAGTATGAGAGTGAATATATGCTGTCATATAGAACTTTATATTTTCTGAGTTACAAAGATGCCTGATTGTATATCATATTGTACGTTCTTGAAATTCTGTTATGGATGATGCCATTATTTAATAGCAAATATATATGATATCACCATGATCTACTCCTACACTAATAATTTTCAGAAGAAAATATTATTCAAATGTTATTAACAGCTGGCTGTCCCGACTGTAATTTTAGTGAGTATACATACATCATTCAGAGAAGGGACATTGTTGGTCTCCAGTACCTTTCCAAGTCCTATAGATCTACATGATTTTCAAAAAGGGTTAAAAAATAATTAATTATGTATATCTCATTGACTATATTATAAAATGCAAAAAAGACACATTAGATTAAATTTATTTAATAAAAAAGAAATTTTTTTGCATTTAAAATATATGCTTGAGCTGCAAATACTTATTACTGAACATAAAATAAAAATTTATTGAGACTGGTAATCCATAGTGCACGAATGCTAATATTTCTATCCATGGAAGAATGGAATCAAATTGCTGTCAGTTTTGTTGGCTAAGTAGATGCTCGACAGTGATATCAAAAGGCCATTGTTATGGTATTAAAAGTACATGTCTTAACTTGATGTAAAACTTCATTTCACTTAACTGTCATAAGATGATGGATGTATTTCTGAGTGTTAAGAATAATACCATTGCATGTTGTATAGTGAGCAATAATAATCTAATACTTCAGCTCAGTTCCTGAGCACCATCATCTAATCCTGACTTAGATATGTTTAATTTAACAGTTTACTGATTCAATTCTAAAAGAAGCTTTTGTAATGGTTAGGGGCTTACCTTAAGAAGTAGGTTTCATTAGAATCAGCCTTTATTTATAAAACGTGACCGTATGAAAACAAAATAACTCACTAAGCATTCATAAAGTATTGTAGAATCTCAAGAAAAATGCACTGATTTTGTTTTAATAATGATGGCATGATGCTTTTTTCTAGAAAAGAAAAAAAATTAACGTTTATTTACATATTAATATCTACTACTAATACGTTATTTTCTCCTAGTTTATGAAATATTTTTTCGTTATTATGTTTAAAATTGTTAAAATTATTTAAAACGAGAGGATCAGTAAAACGCTGAAAATAAAGAAATTCAATTAGCGACTAAACGAGAAGACATATGAATATTATTTTAAATTTTAAAACTTACCATATTGAGTAGTAACACGGCTTAAAAAATTGGAGAATATGATAGGCTCATATTTTGAGTAAATTATAAATTAGTAAATATAAACTGAAAAATCGTAAATGCTCAAGAAAGAGTTTTAATTTTCTAACACTCCAGAGCAATGAAAATAAATTGCATGTATTCAGAAATGAAGAAATTGAAATAAAATATAGCAGGAACAGCAATTTTTATGCCTTAACCATTAACTACCTTTCCTTGAAAAGTTTTCCCATTTACTTTGAAATCTTAAGCTGCAAGATCAGCTTGCATAAGAAATATTGCTGTTTTGCCTACTAAATATTAATATCTTAGGATCTAGTGTTTATATATTATCTTCGTTTAATCTTTCTTTTATATATGATTGCATGATATATATAACTGAAATTTTTCAGGAAGTTGAATAACCAGGAAAGTTTTAAATTAGTTGAAGATAAATACCTTTGAACGCATTCATTTCTTGAAATATATAGTGAGATAGAAACTATATTACTCCGTGGTTTTCTCTGCGAAGAAAAATTATTTTCGTTAATAGAAGGAAAAGTGCTGTAGTTTTACACATAAGGAGAAATATTTGAATGAAAATTTTGACATCACTGTAGAATTGCCATGCAACATTTTTCTTAATAATTATGAAATTTTTGTTTAATTTATAGAATATTCTTAAGATGAATTGTGTTTATCATCAGAAATGATATTAGAAAAGAAATGTATTTAATTTGATAAGTATTATCAAAAGATGAATAACTGTTTGAATTAGCTAAAACAATTCATTATTCTCTGGATGTGACACAAGAAGTACTCTGAAAACAGGCACTGAAGTAATAAAAAGAAATCAGTATGGTTATATTTGAAACCCATTATTTAGTGGTAACCCTTCACGCTCGCAAGGTACAAGTCTGAAGTTCAAACTTGGCGTAGCTTGTCCTTATTTAGACCTTGCGCCATTAAATCAAATCCAACAACCAGCCAGAGGTTCAATCCTCGGGATGGGCAAGATTGACTTAGTCTATCATCCCTTCAATGGATTGATGAAACTAAGAACCAAGCATGATTGGGATTAAAAACACGAAGAATTTCAGTTTATGACCATCTCGTAAGGATATATGCTTCATACTCCAGGACTATAAGAAAGGTAAATAGGTATAAGCACTTGAGGTCTTGGCCTACATATGCGCTGATGTGCCACAAGGTTATTTTTTTTAGTTTATCGTTAGTATGCTGGGAAAAGAGTACACACATTCGCTACAGTGGGCAAAAACAATATTTTAAAAATTTAAATGAGGAATATTGTTTTTGTTTAAAAAGAAAAAATGCATTCCTTCTTGTTCATCAATTTTTAGAAATCACTAAAAAGACATGCCTCACGATTTAAATCTATCCAATTGAGCAGTAAGCTCCTTTAGAGTGGTTTTAAATCAACATTACACTTTAAATTAATTTCAAACGATATAATCTCACAAAATTTTAAATAAAATCTATCCACATATTCAAGTATGCTAAATACCAACATACTGATATAAATTCCACTCCATACTTGCAGCCATTCATCATTCAATCCCAGACTAAAAATAGAGGGAACACAAACCGAATAAAATTTTTATTTATATAAATTTTTTCTTTAGTCAAATAAAATGAAATTTCGATAAAGAATAATCTTTAAACATTTCAATGTATGCATTATTCGTTTTTTCCCTTTATTGGATAAATAGGAATTTCAATTCAACTTTAAGAATGCTGTTTTTTAAAAGCTGAAAACTCTGAAAAGTTGGATCTTAAAAATGTTTTGGAAAAAAAATTTGTTGACAGGTTTTGTGTTATCCGTAATACGTTGATTAATGAGGTTACATGAGGTCTTTCTTATCGTAGATACTAGAGGATACATGCGTTTTATCCGTTTAATTTATTTGATTTCCTTATCTTTCAAAGGCGCTAATTTATCTTTCTGTTCCTTTATGTAAGTTCTGTATTTATGATCAACTTTGGCAATGATTTATGATTTGTTTAGAGCTGTCTCGTTTATTTTTATTTTTTTTTTTATTTTGCTAAGCTTGTAGCATGAATGCAGTAATCATATTTCTTAGATTTTTTCTTAAAACTCAAATATTTATTTGAAATTATGTTTTAGTAAAAAATATTCAGTTTTTATGTATCCTCTGCTAATAGATTTTAGTATAATTAAACTATTCTCTTATGTATTTTATTGTGTATTAACCCCTGTGTTAGTTTTTTTTATTTGTTGGAAATTGAAATATTTTTGAATTAAAAAAAAATTGCATGAAAGATTAATATAAATATATTTAAAAATAAACACATAATTATAAAACAAAAAAAATAAAAAATATAATATGTTTTCCAAAATTAAATAATAAATTTTATATAAAATACTTTTTTTAAAAAAACATATAATTTAAATTTTTTTAAATATAAATAAAATACTTAAAATAAAAATTATATTTAAATTATTTTTATGTTATAAATAATAATTTAAAATATAAAAAATCATTATTTTATGACTTATGAGTGGATAAAGACATTAACTAGGTTTATTCACCAATTTCACACAGAAACTGCTAATAAAATATTTTGTTAAAATATATATCTTTACAGTAAACTTAATATTTGAAAGCAAAGTATTATTAAAAGTTTTTCTATAAGAATATTAATTTTAAAATAATTACAATATTAATATAGAAATGTTATAAATAGTTAAGGCAATTAGTTGAATAAAGTGTAAAAAATATGCACAAATTTTGAGAAAGAAAAAGTCTTGAAATTAAGATGGGCGTTTCTAAATATTGTCAGTCTTTAATTAACTATTTTTATGATGAATATAAAATTATGTATAAAAATACTAGCAGCATATTTTATTTATTAAAGATGAATACTTTGATATTTTTTGTTCAAGATGTACTACTGCAGGCTTATAATATTTTTTTCATATAGAAGGGTTAATACTATATGTTATAATTATCTTTAATTGTGTAATATGTACATTTATATATAAATATGCTAAAAATAGTACAATGTATTTAAACGTAGAATTTTACAAAAACAGTTATAATTTTTTCGAAGTATGACATTTAAAGAAATTTAAAATGGTTTTCTAATTGTTAATCTTTGAGGATAAAATCATATAAATCCTCTATTAAATTCATATTTACGCATTAAAAGTTGCTTTTTGTTGAAATAGTTTTCACTACTTATAACATCAAAATGTTTATTGATCAAACAACTTTAATAATTAAATAAATTGCAATTTATTAAAAACAATTATTTATTGAAAACAAGTATATACTACTAAAAAAATAATATCACTCTCACTTGGTATAATATTTCATGCAGATAAAATATTTTCCTGTGACAAGATTTTAAAAAAATTTGAATATTTTAAATATAATTTTAAAAGTTTTAATATATGAAAATGTAATTTTATCTCTATTATATTTTTTATAATTTTTAATAATAAGTATTACAACATATTTGAACAAAGTAAAATTTTAATTTGTGAGTTTAAAATTCATACGCATGAGCCTGCTTTGAAACTTGAATTTTCACTGACCAGTGGAAAATATGTTCACTGCTTTTAAAGATAAGCTACAATTTGAAAAATATAAGGACATTTGTTGTTGTTGGTGTTGTCGTGTGACAGCTAAGCTGGCATTATAGGGTGCGCTGCTCCACTTTTCCAACTGAACCATATTTAGGAGTGGAGACCAACTTCCTCAGTACACACATGCCATAGGTACCCATTTATAGGGTAGGCAACCATTCGCAACCCATCTATGCAAGGAAATGATAAAGACAGAATCGATAGAGAAAGTACATCCATGCCCGAACCAGGATTTGAGCCCAGATCCTCCCTATCCGTTGTCAGGCATGCTGAACACTAGACAAATTGTGCGGCATAACGACATTTATTACTTTTTAACGATTAGGCCGTTATGGTCTGGTTAATTAGGGCTTCCTTTCTCATTATCGGGAAGTAGTGAGTTTAAATCCTGACCCAAGCGACGATCCATCTTGTTCGCTAATATATATTTAATATGACTGTGAGATATGTTTTAAATATATATTGTACTCGCAAAATCCTCCTTGTGAAATGATACTTTAGGTTGGCTTATCAAATCTAGGATTCTACTGTTTGATCCTTGCTTCAAAATAAATAAAGCTTTACTTTCGGTGCTATCCAGTGAGTTTTCAACTATATAAATTGCGATCACTTCCACTCTTTGTAGTGCTGAAAGTTCAAACATCCTATTAGTCTGGCATTATATAACAATACTTTTTCTTTAACAATATTTACTACTTACTTAGCTTTATTTAAAAGATCTCATTACATCTCGAAATACTATCTTATATAAATCATAACTAAAAACAATTCAAATGAGGTGACGAGTGCTTGAGAGTGAAACTCTTGGTGACGTGGTAGGAAAAACGAAAACATGTACACTGTTGTAAGCAAAAAGTGTTGTTTTTTTATATCCGAAATGTCAAAAAATTTAAATGTCATGAAATTTTTAAAAAAAATGCAATGTTGAAATGAGGAGAGATATGGAGATCCAACGCCAAATGGTTTTTTAAGTACTTCAGAGTTACATACAGATTACAATATTAAAAAGAGGACAGTAACTATATACGCAACTTTCTTGAACAGTACTGGATTCCGGAAAGGTGTACATCATGCAATCAGCAATTTTATAATGATATCTCAAATCTGCATCAATTAGGTTTTAAATTAGAAGCACTATGATGTTTAATTCTGTTCGTGTAACTGTTCTCAATTTAATGATAGATAAAAAAATTAATGAACCAACAAAATAAGGAATTTATTTATATAATTATGAATGAATTATAAATTCAAAAATGAAAACTATTGGTTTCAATAATGTAAATTTCAAAAGGAAAATATTACTTTTTCATGCGATGTTAAATACACATTTCCTTCAGTAAATTATCCTTCATAAATCTTAACATAACTCAAGAAACTCCATCATTTGAAAAAGAAAATGAATTTAAACATTCCTTCATTTGGCAATGTTTATATCGATAATTATATTCCTGAATAAGCACTTTCTTAGTGTTTTCAGCCAGATGGAGGTTAAAAGGAATTTTTTGTTGTAAAACAGATCTATTTTTACCACCAATAATCAAAAATCACGTGGGCCACTTAAGCACCATTGAAATTAGTATTATAAGCCTGGGAAGAAAGTAATCAATACTGAGATGGTATTAGTAATTCCGAAGTAATTGCGAATAATGCAGAGAAATGTTTCCATGTGTGTGTTACTAAATGCAGCGTTTGTGCCAGAGTTTCATTTCGTAAGTGCATTTTAATTAAAATACGACGAGAAACGCACCCAATCTATCTTTAATGTTTCATTCGGAAAACTAAATGAATTTCTCTTATGCGAAATTACTTTTCGAGTTTGAGTATTGAGTTAAAGGCGAACGCCAGTGAATCGAAAGCTATACTTTGAAATTGCCATTAATTTTAATTCTGTGTTTTAACTTTTCACGAAAGCGCAAATTTCGACAGTGAAGTAAAAATAACTCAATGTACTAATTGATGTATTTCACCGTTGGAATAGCAAGCTCTATAGATTGTTTCTCAATTAGATGATTAGTATTTATAACATTGCATAGATTCTAAGCACATATTTTAAAATCTGTACAATGTTGTACACACTAAAAGAGATATTTAGTGTTTATTCAATGCTGTTTAAATATAAAATATCCAGTTTATTTTAGAGTCTATACTACAGAAGAGATATTAATTAAAAAAAGATTCATTAGATATTTAATATCTATATAATGCGAAGCTCTTCTCGAATGAAGGATATGAATTATTTGAAAACAATTTTAACATTTATACATAGTTTTAAATAATAAAAGTGATATTTAGTATGTAGTTAATGTTGTATAGATACAAATATCTCTAATGTTGTTGTTACTAATGATACTTAAGCAAGTCAAGCTCGCTATGTCTTGAATATGCGAATTTAAGTCAATTGGGAGCGTATTTCGTTTAATCAGAGCACCATAAATATGAAAGTATGACTTTTGCTTTTCAAATCCTCCGATAGATGGCAGCACCAGATGATTGACTTTATCAACTTTCGCATTGATCTGAAGGGGGAGTAAATAACTCCAGACATTGCACCCATGGTAACTGCTCAACGACCAACCACAGGACTTTCGATTTCACAGATTTAACGAACACGTATATCGCATGCACTCGGTGGGTCTGGCGGAGTTGGGAATCGAACACCACCCTTCCGGATGGAAGACCGATACCCTAATCCCGATAACCTACACGGCCCTAATATCGCTAATTTAGAATCTATACAACAGAATATATATATATATATATATATATATATATATATATATATATATATATATATATATATATATATATATATATATATATATATATATATATATACACACACACACACACACACACACATATATATATATATATATATATACAAGGTAAAAAAGAGAAATATTATATGTTTAGTATCTAAAGTACGTGAACATCTTTATGAATAAAGAATATGAAATCTTATTTAATACCCAAAAACATTATGAAATTTAAAATTTTAATTTTATTTAAAATATACAAATTTTCTTCCAAAATTTTGGTAAGTTAATTAAAATTTAGTTAAAATTTAAAAAATTATTTAAACATTGAAGAGAAAAAATATAATGTAAACAAGTATAATTTTATTCAAAATTCTTAATTTTTTACAAAATTTTTAAATGTTAAAATTTAACTATGAAATTTTGGAAACTTTTAACATTGAAAAAATTAATTAATTTAGGCAAATATAAGCAAGTTTAAAATTCAAAATATCCTTTTAGATATTTTAGGTGAAGTTTTTACTTTTTAAGCACATTCAATACAAATGTAAAAAAATTAAAATTCATGAATTTTAAAATTAAAATTTAAAATAAATTTTAAAAATCAAAGAAGTTTATTTATAAATTTTAATTTCACCAAATAAATATAACGAACATAAAGAAGAGAAATATAATCTTGGTAGAAGAAAATTTATACAAGATTGAAAACAAACGTGTGTCTGTAAAACTTATTATGCATACTGATATTAACTAAATAAGCAGCTTCTTCGGGTTGGATTTAAAATCAATTTTGTTCGTTAATAGAATAAAAAAGCTACTATTATAGTAGTTTATTCTAAGTACTAAGCATATTTAGGAACTAAGCACTTGGGGTTTAGGCTGAGCTCTTAAATGAGCATCCCAGTGTCTTCAGTCTTGAAAACATATATGGGAAAAGTAGTAGAAAAAACAAGGAAGCACATTGCTGATTTTTGTGAATGCAAACAGAAAAGAAAACGTCCTTACCTCGGGTGCAACCAAATCATATAACGTGGCAATCAAGGGTGTTGCTCATAGTTATAAGAAACACTGTAGACCTTGGCCATAATATGGGCTGTCATGTAACTGAGTTCAGTTTATATAGTATTATTCGAATATAAAATTTAATATTAGTTTCAATAAAATAATTTTTCTAAAAATAGATATAGCAATGCAGTAATATAATCTCAATTTCTTCTGTTCAGGCCGACCACTCCTGACTCGTGAGTTGTGGAATCCTGGGTTTGGGCTTGGGTGTAACTTTCTTACTCTGTTCTCTCTGCGTTTTTCTGTCCTTTCTCTTGTGCTGATGTATGAATGTGGCTCACCCTATAAAGGGGTTTGTATTAGTATGGCGACTCAACGGTTGCAACAGTTTTAGTTTGAGTTGAAACTCAAAAATGGGGATAATAGGGTAAAAATTACACTATTAAACATCTACAGATTCGAGGTGAGAATCGAGTTCACAGCTTGTTGCTATGAAAACCAGATCACTAACTATTCAGTTGCCATCTCGGTTTATGTTTGAGCTGAACAGAAGCTCAGAACAAAGAGCAGCATTCTAATACATACACCAATGAACCTTTACAGTAAACTAATGGCCAAATTATGAATCGAACTCATATACTAATGAACTCAGGATTGGAACACTATCCATTTAGCTACTACCTTAACTTATATCTGTAAAGAATTGAAGTATAAACTAAGATTTTGCCGAAGAGACAAAATCTCTCATTGAACAGCAGACAAATAACAGTTCTTATAATGTGTTATAAGGAATTTAAACATGTACTTTCAAATACACGTTTAATTTTTAATAATGTTTTGTAAGATTTTATCTATATAAATGCAGAAAGTTTATGAAAGATTTTTAACAGCTTCGGGCATATTTTATATTTATGGTTGTTTAAATACACATTAAGAAACAAAAATAGACTGAGAAAACATTAAATTCCCATTCATTACAAATATTAGACTGTGCTGTTATGAACTCGATACTCCATTGATATAAATAAAGGACATATTTCAGTGCTACAAGCACCCATTTTCCATTTTTTCGGTCTCGTGACTTTATTTTCTTCAAAATGTCAGTAGACAAAGAAAGAAGAAAAAAAAGAAAGGAAGGAGGGGAAAAAAGGATGGAAATCAAAAACTCATAGAAATACGGATGTCGCTGGGGAGAAGGGGAATTTGGAAGTGAGAAGTTTCTTGCATCCCCTTCTTTTCCCACCTCCCCCACGTTCTTCCTGCCAATATAAACCACAGCTGTCAAACTATAGCGATTGTAACAGAAGAAAGAGCTATTTTGAAATTGAAAGTGGGAGTTATTGGTTCAAGAACTGTCCAAATGTGTGAACTTTGTATTTTTGAGCTTTTGTATTTGTTTTAGAGTCCTATATATTTTTAAAGGAATTAAGAGAAAAATGTGCTGTAAATAATTTATTGAAGTATTCATGCAAATATTGATGAGAATGTCTTCTTTTAACCATCCTGTTCATTAATCGTATCGCTTTCCTTCGCAGCAAATAAATGACGTCGAAACACACAAACCAGATGATATCAAAACATCTCTGTACTCTGTTTTCAAAACTGATTCTAAAAATTAATCTTCTTTGTCGTAAAATTGTAAAATATCCCATATTTTCATCTAAGAAATCTATGGATTTATAAAATTTATTAAATTTTTTTAGGAAGAGTTTTGTAATTTATTAATTCCAACTTAATTCAATTTATCAAGCTTTCATGCTTTTAGATTAAAAATTTAATATGCTTTTTTATTTGACTTATGATTAACACATTCATAGTAAAGCCTGTTACTATGTAAAAACAACGTAGAAATTAAAAGTCATGATTGTCACACACTTTGCATGGTATTACCTCTTAATTTTTATCAAGTTAACAAATGTTTTGAAAATATATCATGAAATTAATATGAGGCATATTAACTAGTAATCTATGCCATTTTTCAATTAAAGTTCATACAATTCACAGAATTGATATGAAAAATTAAATGTATAGCATTTAACATTGTTCTTGCAAAGTATGAATACTAAGTTGTTCCTAAGTCTCTTGATGAAAAAACATGATTTTCAATGATCAATACTTTGTAAATATAACACATTTCAAGGTAATACAAATGCATTTAATCTCTTTTAGGCCTATTTATATCCATTTTCATTTCCTTACAATAATTACAAAAAAATATATATTAAATTAAGTATTTAAAAATTAACTTTGACGCATCTATACAAAAATTATTAGCAATTTGTTTTATTATTCTTGACATTAATTCCTTTAATGTATGCATGCTTTTTAACTCGAATTAATCAGCTAATAATTATTCTTTTTTTAAATACTATCTAACTTTTCATTATGCAAAATTTTTTAAACCTACAGTTATAAGGATATTCTTGTTAAAATTAAGAAATTTTAACACATTTTCAACAATCATACAAAATTTAGTCTTTTTTCTGCAAAATTAACAGAATGAATTTAGAAATCAACTTTTCAGATGTCACATTAGAAAAAGTTTTCTTTTTACGTGTAACGTATTTTTCTTATTTTTAATACATATTGAAAAACTTTTCAAAAATATATTCGGGAAATTGAAAAAATTTTTAACATACATTTAAAAGTAGAAACATACCTTTAAAAGTCCACTTCATTTACAAAGCTGAAAATAATAAAGGCTGACCTTTGGAAAACGAATCGTTTTCATTATCTAAAATCTCAAAAAACTACCCCAGAATGAAAAATAATTATTTAAGAAAATTTTTTTCAGAAATGATTGAATGTTTTTTGATAAAGTAGGAATTTACATACTTTTTCCATTCCTTATCATATATATAGATTTTTATTTGAAGCATTTATCGGTTTATAAGTACTTTAAATGATTTATTTACTGGTAATTGTGATTAGGAAAATTCCCTGTTGTCTTTAAAATAACATATTTCCTTACTATTTTTACCTGAAACTTATTTTTTTTCGATTTTATATGAGAACAAATATTTTAAGATGAACAATTTAAAAATGCTTGTATTAAATTACATAAAAACAACTTGAAATTACCAGAAAATATAAGTTCAAAATTGAAAACATTTTAATTCTGATTCCCATTAGAAAAATATCTGTTGAAGATTTATTTTTGGACTTTGAGAGAAAGAGAGCGACAAATAGGACAAATTCTTGTTCCTTAGAAAAATATAATTATTTCGAAAGATTTGAAAATAAAGTATAACCGAGACAAAATATTTCCATTTCTTAATAAACCTGTCCCGCGCAAGACATTTTCATCTTAGACACTTTCTTTCATTTCACTTGAATGACAGTCGAGAAAGGAAGTTGTCATCAGTCTTATTTTCAGGTTATTTTACTCATCATCCTGAGACAGGATGATAAATAACTATTTATCAATGTCAACTGTAACAAGCTACTACCTAAAATATCTTACCTATTAAAATAATAAATTATCATGTTATCATATTGTTATGCTATTACAGTTTAAGAAAAAATAAAATTTTCATCTTTATTACTGATATTTATATTTTTTTAAAAGAGGAAAGCAGATATTATTTTTGAAGTTTTTTATACTGATTATTGCAGGTAAATAAAGTATTAAATTCACGCAAATTTAATGCATTAATTTCAATTTAAAAGAAAACATTGAATCTACGATATTTAAACGATTATTAGTCGAAAATTATTAAAATGACTTGTTTTTGTTGAAATTGCTTATTTTATTAAAGTTAACGACACAATGAAAAGTGAAAAATAAATATAAAAATAAATTAGTTTATTAATATATGAGCTGAAGAAAGATGTTTTCTTTGAGTGAAGAAAAATTAGTTATAAGGTCCTATAAGTAAAATACATTTTGCACAATGATTTCAAATTATAATGAAATACCTCTTATAAATTTTTCAAATTAGAAGAATAATTTTCATATTTTTTAAATTAATAAAATATTTTTATCATCTTTAAGAGAATGATCTTAATTCAATGTTATCCTATTTTTTAAATTTCCTTTTAATCTTTTGCATATAGTGAGGTAAAATCGTAAATATGATTACGACAGAAATCCCTAATAAAATACGAACATTTGTGAGTAATATAGATAATATAAGTCAAATAAAATCCTGATTACTAGAATTACTACCAATTCTTTGCTTTGATGGCTGTTCATATTTATGTTCCCAATATTGTTAAGTTATATCAATTATTATACAAAAGAATCTCAATTGCCGAGTTGGTATTCATATTATTTTTGAGAAGAAAACGCAAACTTATTGGAAAAAGCATTCATGGAATAAAAAAAAAAATTAATTTTCTTCGCAAATATCACGTATAACACTGTCTCATTCAGTTATTCTCTCAAAAAGTAATAAAATTAAATTTTTGTTTTAAGCAAGAAATCTTACTTATTGCAAAAATTAACTTTTACTTAAACGGAATACAATTAGATAGATTTTCTCAGGAATGTTTACTGATAACATGTTAGATGGAATCTATCAACATTTATGAAAAACATAGAATATTTTCAACGTCATGACAGTAGAAATATGAAATACTTAAATAGTAGTAAAATTCAACAAAATGTTACTTATTGATATAAATAATTGATATAATACTAATAATAATTGATATAATACTTATTGATATAATACTAATTTTGATTTTCTGTTTTCATTTGACTTGATCACTTTAAAAACCAAGGAAAGAAATATTCACGCAAAACTAAGGAAAGAAACATTCACGTAAAACTAAAATATTTAAGTATCCATAAAAAAATTTTACATTTAATTTTAATCGATACAATATAGGCTTGTTTTAATGAATTTCTAATTTACAAATATTCACGATTTTACAAAAGGTTTGTCCCTGACATGGTTTCATTGAAGCAATGATAGTTTTAAGTCCCATTTACCAACTAGAATTTTGAAAATGTCTTTTCCGTGAACTCATTTTCACGAATTCCCCGATAGTGATGATTTTTTATCATATATTTTCTTATTATTGTGAAATTTGGATCGATATTTTTATTGGAGAGTAGTAAATTTATAGAATTATTGACGTTAAGAATCTGAATTACAGTAAGCGATTCATCTGAAGTTTCTCTCGCCTTATAGCTCATTCATCAGAGAATATAATGAATAGCTTTAATTGCAAATATATATATATATATATATATATATATATATATATATATATATATATATATATATATATATATATATATATATATATATCATACGATAACTTTGTAAGATTTTCAAATGCGTATTTATTCTAAGTACCATGCTCTTTTCTAAGCACATTCTAAAATTTTGAAATAGATTTTATAAGCACATTCTAAAATTTTGAAATAGATTTTATAAGCACATTCTAAGCATTTGAAAAATACATTCTAAGCACAATCTAAACTTTTTAAATCGACATTCTAAGGACATTCTTAACTTTTAAAATAGACATTCTAAGCACTTGTGAATGTAATTTCGACACGCAGGTTTTGCCAAAAAAAATTATTTTAACTGAAGACAGCAAACAAATGTTCCTGAAGACATTAAATGACTTGAGCTTCAACAAAGAATCCCATTGCAAATTAAAATTTTACTTCAGAGCATTTTATATTTATATACAATTTGTGCAAACAAAATATCAGATTACTAAACCAGTCACAACAGAAGGAATGAAAAAAGAGGAAAATATACTATTAAAAAAAATAGCTTAAAAACAAAAATGTGGTTACAATGCTCAATTTTTTATCAATAAAAATAATAGTAAGAATTGTTTTTAAATATGAATTTTATTTTGCATGTTCCTTTTATATAGTGTATACTAAATAACACCATCGAATAATACTTTATTTGTAAAGACAGAGTAGTTGGTAAAAATAGTTTTAAGACTCAATACTTATTTTTCTATTTTGAAAACTTTCGATATTAAGAACTATCTTATTGGCTTTCATGAATTTGTAAAAAACAGCGTCTATTGAATATCTTTCAATGTTAAATAAATACTAATAGCGAAAACACATATTTTATTTTGTAACCATGGAATTGATCTCGTATATATTTTTCGTTGTTCAAATTGGCTGGGATTGAATTCATGACCTTTTATTCGAAACATTTTGATGTTTCCACTAAACCTTTAAAAGATCAGGAATTAAATCTTCATAATTATTCTTTAAAAATTCCAACAGTGAAAAAATATCCGTAAATGAAACTTTGTTTTGTGTGAGCATTAGAATTATCACAATCAATTTCATTTTCCATAAAATCTTTCAGTTTTATTAAATAACTTTTTATATTGTAAAGTTGTAACAAAATAACTATTTATTTTCTTATTAAATAAAATAAAGTTTTCAACAAAAGGGTTCCCCTTCGACTCAGTTTTCAAAATCATTCAATCAGAATCTTTTAGAGATTTATTTTAAGTTATTTCATTTATCTTGCAAAGTTTGATTTTTATTTGTATTATTAGTAAGCTATAACAAAGGTTGAATTCAAAGTTTTGCTCTAATTTCATTCGCATGAACAATGAATTTGGAAAAATCTTTTTTAAAGATTTAAATATTCATTTGCACGAACGCTTTACAAACAGTTTAATAAAAATCGAAAGTAAATTATATTTTTGGTGAAAATTTAACATTTAAATACAAAATTTAAAAAAAAAAAAAAAAAAAAAAAAAAAAAAAAAAAAACAATTCCTTAAACTTTTATAAATGATGTTGAAAATTTTGTTTATTTGTGATTTTCAATTCACCCTGTGAAGTAGTAAAGTATGTGTTGTATCATTTTACTCCAAATACTAATTTATATTTCATGGTATTTCACAAAATTAATTTGCGTGGTAGCATGATGGTGATATGTTAAGGATACCTACCTTTCATTTTTTTCATGAAACTTTCTCGCCCTCACTACGTACATTTGAAATCTACTCACGTCGATATTCATGGAAATAAAAGGACAAATGCTCAAATTCCAGGGTATCTGAATGTACAGGATATCTAAATTGTAGAAATTTCAATTCTACAATTTAGATATCCTGGACAGATCCATGGAAATAAAATGGGTGCTACTGGTCCTTCTACAATTAATTCTGACCTCATCTACATTGAATTGCATTCTATTCCAAAAACAAAGGAGTCCGGACTATCTGGCCCATTTCACTTTCTCATGATTGGTACTCTAGTGATGGAACTGATGGCTAAATTACTTTAAAAAACTCTAGAGCTGACCAGACTACATGCTCTATGTTTGCTAATGGCCATCTTAGTGATTTTAAATTTGATGGAAAACGTAAGAATTTAGTGTCGACAAGTATAAACCTCAACACTTTCTTTTGTGTCTGGAATTTACTAAGGAGGGTTTCTTTGCAAATCTCATGCTCTTTCTTGATTTCGTGAATATTGAGAGACTCGTGGATCTCATGTAGCAAGGATACACCAGTTTTATCAGAAACAATAACACGTTTTTATTCAGTCTGAAGCTCAAAAAAATAGATTTCAATTTTAAAAATTGATATATTTTTTCAAATTTAAAATAACTATTATAATGGTGAATTGATTGATGTTATCATAACCACATCTGATTAACATGCAGGACTTGATGATGATATAAAGAAATTCTTTAACACCTGAAACAATTTAAGAAGCAATTCGTTAAAGCATGCAGATATGTTTTGTAATAGTTTTTTCATGTTAAATAATAAAATTTCATATATGAGGCCTTTTTTATTATTGTTTTCAAAGAAATCATTATAGGAGAAAAACATATTTATTAGACATTTTAGAAAAATAAAGATAGATATTTCCATATTATAAAATACCATCCCAACAAATAATTTTATCATCGCTAAATTTCAATTCTACAATTTTTGTTTATCATGATGTTTATTTGTGAAAAATTTTACTGTATTTTGTAACTAATAAGTAATATTTTATTACATACTAATAAAATTTATTTCATTCCATTTGATGAAATAATGTTCATACTTTGATGATCTTATGGAAAATAATGCTGAATATTTCAATTTATACATTCCTTTCATTAAAAAAATTATGTTTGAAATAGATTAACTCCTCATATATTTCATCCAAACTATCCTCTTAATTCCCCACCAAATAGAAACATTATACGCTCCGTTGACCCCTTAAGTCTGCAAAAACTTACACAAGATCTCAAGGTTTCGGAATCCATAATCCCCTGAATATATCTATGATAAGTCGGTAGAGCTTAAGACGATTTCTGAGCATAAATATGCCAGCCAGTGCCTATTTCTTTTTTTTTTCAAGAGAATATCACGATCGAAAAAAGACAACAAAAAAAATTCTCTGAGTCAACTCTTTTCTCACTGTCCTTCAGAAGTTCCATTTATCACGATTCTGTCCCTTGGATCAAGAAACTGTCCCCGTTGCTCTCTTGAGGCAAGATTGATGTTGACGCGCAAAAAAATTCCTGCATTTGCCTGCCGTAACGCAACAGAGAAAATATAAAAGAAAGCGCAGTCACTTGACAGTAACTATATATTCACATAGAAAGTTGAGTGAGATGCTATTTGGAAAGGCGGCGCTGCCCTGATTTTTTTCCACCTTTTTTTCAGTCATCGGTTATTTGTAGTGTTTTTCTTACT
This sequence comes from Latrodectus elegans, assembly GCA_030067965.1. NCBI lineage: Eukaryota > Metazoa > Arthropoda > Arachnida > Araneae > Theridiidae > Latrodectus > Latrodectus elegans. The sequence continues at coordinate 32,262,684 of CM057820.1, read as the reverse complement.
GATTTAAGCGTGAAGACGCATAAAAAGTTACAAATTACATGCCTAGGAAATCAGAGAAAAAGTAAAAAACTCGCATTACTAGAGGGTAATTAGGTGTCGGCGCATATGACATCATATTTGGAATGATTTATGAGTTTCTGGGGTTTATTTTTTGTAATTGTTCGACTCTGGAAATTAGAAACCCATGAAATGTATTCCTTAATTGACGTTGCTTTTTATATACGTTATATCATTTTGGTAAAGCTTATTAAAGTTTTAAAGTAATGGTAAAATTTAACAAAACATTATTTCAAATCTGAAAAGTGGAAAAAATTTTGAATATTTAAGTTACAATATTATTTTAAAATAACCTTGAAGAATATATTCACCTTGTTGTGCTCCGTTTAATTAATTATACATTTAGTTCAATGAATTTATAGTTAACATTTTATTAAAGCATAATTACTTAATTTAGATTTTACCAACGGAAGACTTGTTTTTTAACTTTGTTCTCCTTTTTGGATAGTATTATTTTTAAAAAACTGTAGCAGATATATAAAACTTAACGAGATTATTTTGGATGATATATCAAAACTAGAACAAATCCAAAAGGTTAAAAATATCATACATTCATTGTTTATTGAAATTTTGTTTTTGATGGATAGCATAAGTGGTATTGTTTACTTGCATGAAAGTTTACATGTTACAAAAAATAATTTAAGGGATAATATTGTTTATTTATAGTAATACTTTCTTATAAAAAATTCTGATACTTTAAGCCGAAAAATGAGATTTTTATAGTGAATTCTTAATTAACAATTAATTTGAATTAGGAGCAAATCATTTATTTTGATTCTGTTAATTTATTAAGTGGTTATAAGCGTCATTATAATCTGAGTAAGTGAAGAATTCTAAGTAATAATAACATCAGTTAAAAAGTGTACACTCTACAATGATTTTTAAAAAATAATCTGGGTATCGAACCCGCTAACTCTTGAACAATAAACAAAGCGCTAATCATTCAATAGTCAAGCAGTCAATATTGCGGAATTAGGAAGAATACCAGTATGTTCTAGGATCAATATATAAGTGTGTGACTGAAGCAAATTTATATGCTTTGATCATGCATTTTCTACCCTGATAAAACACGGCTTGATCTCCACTTTTTGGGTAATGCAAAAGTGTGTATGTGCGTGTGTGTATTAAAATAAAAATTTTAATTTGATAACGTCTGGATGAAAAGGCGTTTCATATAAGGGAATCATAAAAAGTGTCATATTCATTCCAAAAAAAAAAAAATCACTCTTATGTGCTTTTAGGTTTGACCATAATAATAGTAAGTTTTATAAATTATTAATTTTTAATATAATAAATATAGTAAATATTCATGAATGATATCCTTTTTGAACTGCTTTATATATTTTATTAATTCATTCTCGAGGTATAATACCTCATGATTTTCCGCTATAACTGTTTGGATTTCATGTCCAAAGAGCTGGAAACAGCTTCCAGCTATACAAAGACATATTATGTGGACCATATTAAGAGCTTTGCATTAATGCATTCTCCAAAATGTGCTTGCGTACGAAATGACGATGCTCAAAGGGAGGTGTTGTCTTTTAATTTTCAACACAGTGAATTTCGTTTCATTGTTATAGAGCACTCCTTAGTGTGCTACTGGAATTGCAATGAGACGCCCATTCAGATTTACTCTATCTGGAACTTTACGGTCGAAACAAAGTATTATGACTTCTCATTAAATGCTGTATTTTCTATAGGATAATAGTTTTATACATCTGAATTAGTTTTATAGTGTAGATTCAATGAATTCGTCTAGTGAAGAGATACAGATATTAATCCATTTCTTCCCTTTTAAAGAAATCCTCTATTTTTTACCTTCAATATTTACTTATAAAATTTTTATATATTATTCGAAACTTTTTCGTTTTGTTTTTTTATAGAGATAGATTTTTTTGATTTTTCTCCTCCCATTTATATATATATATATATAGACAGATAGATAGATATACAATGGTGGCCAAAATTGTGGACACTTATGAAAATGTTTATGTTTTTGAACTTTATATGCTTATAGAAAACGTTACGTTTCGCAAAATACAAACTCGTATACACCATTTTAAAGAGAATTTACTACGGAATTCAAAACAAACACAAAATTCAATTATTTGCAATACAAAAAAGTTATATGTACTTTAATATAAATAAAAAACACAGTTATGAAGTGGTTTGCAATGCCTAGCTTTCCTGGGCAATCACTGTTCTTGTTCTGAGAACCAATAACAAATGTTAGTAACTGCCAGTAGAAGCTGACATCATATTTACACTTGAAACAATTCATTTTTTGCGGTGTTCTGTAGAAGGAGGACCTGTTTCTTATACACCGCAATTACAAGTAAGAATTTTTGTGTACTAAAAATTAGTAGAAGTAGGAATTTTCTTGACTAAATTTTTTTAATATTTACTCAAAAAGCAATGACATCAAATAACAGAGTAGATTGCACACCTAGAAAGAGATGTAATATTATTGTGTTATGAGAAAGTGGTCTTTCCTATTCTGAAATTGTAAGACAGGTGGGTGGTTCAGTGACTACATCTGGAGTCCGAAAGTTTTGTTTACGATATCAGGAGACAAATTCAATAAAATACAAAGAAGGAAAAAGCTGAAAAAGGTGCACCACATCTATTGATGACAGAAGAATAAAAAGACTCTGTCTCCAAGATAGAAAAATATCATCAGCAGCCATGAGAAGTGATCTGAATGATGCTGGTGTTTCTGTCAGTTCAAGAACAATCAGGAGAAGATTAACAGCTGTTGGAGTGAGAGGTAGAATTCCACGAAAAAAGCCTTATCTTAATTTTCATCAACGAAAAAGAAGACTACAGTGGGCAAAGGAACACATTAATTGGACAGATGATCAGTGGTCACAAGTTATATGGAGTGATGAAACTAAGCTATCGTTATTCGGTAGAGATGCGCGAAAATATGTAAGACGTAGAATAGGAGAAGAGCTACATCCTGACTGCATTCAAGCAACTGTGAAGAACCCAGTTAGTGTTATGATTTGGTCATGCATGTCAGCAGATGGTATTGATCGCTTTCATGTCATCGATGGGACACTGAATGCCAGAAAATACATTGACACTATTCTAGAACTAAAACTTCTACTTTTCATGAGACATCCCTTTCCAAATAATGCTTCATTTATTTTTCAGAAGGATTCTGCTCTTGGACACACGGCCAAAATATCGAGAGTGGTTTCGTAGAAAGAGCAATAAATTGTTGTCATGGCCAGAAAACAGTCCTGACCACAATTTTATCGAAAATTTATGGCACCGTTTAAAAACTCTTGTCCGAATGAGGCACCCATAAAATAAAAGGGAATTAATTGAGGCTATAATTATTTCGTGGCATCATGTAATAACGAAAGTAGAGATTAAAACTCTTTTTAGCTCAATGAAACGTCGATGTGAAGCTGTAATCAGAAATAAAGGGTACTCTACTAAGTACTGATAACTCACTGCAATCATCACTATCTAATGTATATCGATAACTATTATCGTTTAACTTTTGTGTATTGTAAATAATTGATTTTTGTGTTTTGTATTGAATTCAGTAATAAATTCTCTTTAAAATGATGTATACAAGTTTGTATTTTGTGAAACGTATCGCTTTCTATAAGCATGCAGAGTTCAAAAACATAAAAAGTTTCAAAAGTGTTTACAATTTTGGCCACAGTATATATATATATATATATATATATATATATATATATATATATATATATATATATATATATATATATATATATATATATATATATATATATATATATATATATATATATATATATATATATATATATATATATATATATATAAATGGGAGAGAAAAAATCATATATTGAGTAAAATTGATAATAATATCTCAACTATCATGTGTTAGTTCAATAAATGATCAACATTTTAAAGATGTTCGGAGAGCATTCACATTAGTTTTTCAGGTATATTTGCAGAGAAATAAAACATCTCTTATAGATGGATTTCAGTTTTATGATCCTGCTTACATAAGTTTTGTTATGAGTAATTCGCAATTTCAATTAATTTAAAACAAATATATATTGACTTAAAGTTTATGTCGAGAAAAATATACAAGATAGTTAATATCATTAATATTTTATGACATAATTTATTATTTTTACCAAAACTTATTACAGTAATATATTATTTTTGTACGAATTTTACATTAGAGGTAATGAAAGGGCAGATGGCTTTATAAGCCTAAACATAATTTTGAGATATCTCAGATTTGGTAATTGACGTTCTATGTAGAATTGGGTACTCCTTGGTTTGGCGAAATATTTGGCAATGGAATTTATCTTTGTTTACACTTTGTGTAGTGACCATCTTGGCGTCTATCTTGATGTCAAAAAGTATTCTCTAAAAATTCAAGGGTTATCCAATTGTAAACTTTCACCAGTAACTGAAACGACTCCGCATTTGTCATTTTCCATTTGAACTTATTTAGATCCAGAAAGCATTCTTCAATATAATTTATAAAAATGTATTCTTTTCTGGTAGCATTTTCTCAAAGCCCTGCACTTTGCTAGTAATATCTTACTACGTTTCTGGTTTGATAGAAAAAAGAAAAAAAAAAAAAAAAAAAAAACCAAGTAAAAAAATAGATACGAGCTTTGCAAAAAGATTCCTCCAAATCCGGGTAATAAAGTCTTGAAATCCCCTCGTTCGTTTCAGTAAACTGTCGAGATTGAAAAATCGAAGATATCGCGGAATTTGTAAGGCTATATATTACACTTGGTAATCTTGTCCATTTTTAAGTGGATTTGACGGTTCAGAAATTGTGTTTTATGGCGTATTTACAACATGATATCTCCCTTTATTTGTAACTCAACCTTTAGGTTTATTTATTTAATGTGCTGTATTTTGTTATCTAAGTCCATTCCTTAAGCCTTAATATTTTTCATTGGTAGAAGATGAATGAACTCAAAAATATTTATAGTAGAGTTATTTTTTTATTAAATTATTTTAAATGGTATGGGTTTGATTGAATCAATTTTCAGTTTTATGCAAGTAATTTCCTTATGAATCAATCCACACTACATCAGTAAATAGATTTTCAATCATAACTATTGCCATTGTATAATGAATAAAATTGGAAAATAAAACCTGCTAGAAACTTTATTTCATTCAAATATCATTTTATCTTCTGAGAGGACATTTTCAAATAGCTTACCGAATTTTTATATTGTAGAGAGGAATACACGAAAACTATAAGCTCATAAATCGACAAATTAATGATACAAACATTAATATTTTTTTACCTCTCTCCAGTACTAGAGACATTTGAATCTGGAGCTCTTTCCACTACAATGGACATGACCAACCATTGTATCGCCGTGACTAAATGATGATTATTTTGATAGCGTGTATATATATATATATATATATATATATATATATATATATATATATATATATATATATATATATATATATATATATATATATATATATATATATATATATATATATAACACGAATAACATTATTGTAGAATGATGAATGTTGGGTATAAAATATCCATCTCTTGTTATTCAGTACTGATTGAGATTGTACCCAAATACTTCCAATTCAAAGAGTAGTCCTATGAATAGGTTTATGTAAACCTAAATCCAGTATATTAAAAAATTTAACAGTAAATGATTTAAAAACTGAATACTATTGTAAGACATTAGAATATCCACATCAGAATGTCCAGAGGAAAAATGTTTCCTAGTTAAGAGATCGTATTTTTGAATAGGAAAAAGGAAGTTATTAAACACTCACTTAAACAGTAGTGCATGCTGAAAACAGAATTGAAACATCCATCTTTACTCAAGTTCCCATTCAGGTCTTACCTCTGGAGTAAGGTACGACAAAACTGAGATTGTTTGAGTCATATAACATGCATCATATATTGGTTTGTTTAATATTTTTCAAATCAGGCGAATCTTATTTCCTTATTGCTGAGTTGAGACTAATGACGAGAGAAAAAATGAATGTTGCATAACTTGATGACTCTACTAACATTGAACAATAAAATGCATTTTGTGGTTACTCCTGTGTCTTGGTGATCAACATTAAAGAGGTAGGAATATATCCATTATTGCAAAGAAAGAAAATAAATAAGCCTTTTCACAAAAACTTCTACGGCACGTCTAATCGACTACGGACTCCACTCAAAAATGTGTTTTTGAATATTCTTTACCTCTTAAAAAATATCATGCTTGTCCCTGATTTGTTGAAAATAGTGGTAGTGGTGCGATATAACATCATCGGTATAGTTCGCAATTCCTTTATCATATTTGATAATACTGATGGTGCCAGTTACATTTTAGAATTCTGCAACATGATTGAAATATATACACATTTGTTAAAGAGGTTATATATTTTGAAAACATAATAAATGCAAGATGCAAATAACGAATATATTATGCATTTATTACAAAAGTTTCTTGTATGATATAATGATTTCCTCTGTGACTAATAATTATTTTGCGAATAGCGCCGGGATTATAATTCAGGATAAGAACTACAAAAAATAAATCGTGTAAAATCTCATGTAATCAATTTTGTATGATTATTTTACAATACATAATTTTTAAAAAATCTTATAATCAGGTAATCTATTGCAGAGTCCAGTCACATTAATATAACTACCGGACAAAAACAAGAATAACTTCCTTTCTCAGAGGATATTGCTGCAAGACGTACAAGAAGAAAATCAATTAGTTCTTGAAAGTATTCACAGGGATGCTGTGTCATGCCGACTCCAATACCGTGGCCAGCTGCGCTGATTACGTGGGTGATGAAACAAGCCCCAAATTAACCAATCGAGATGGTCCCACAGATTGTCAATTGGGTTTATTTTTCAAGTGAGTTTGCTGGCTAAGAGAGAACAGTAAACTCATCCTGGTTTTTCTTCGAGCTCCGCAAGTACATTGTCAGCTGTATGACAGCTTTCAATGTCCTGCTGGTAGAGGACAGGGGTAGACTTGGTCCGCAAGAATAGATACGTACTTGTATTGATCCATTGTGCCTTCCTTAATATGAAGGAATCCAAAGAGTGCTAGGACAAAACATTCCCGAGACCATAATGCTTTAACCTTCGGCAATGGTTTCAGGGTGTTTGTTTTCAGAGGTTTTCCATCGTATGCGGCAACTCCATCTGTACGACGGATAAAAAGTGATTTATTGGAAAACACTATCTGCCACCAATCATTGAACGCTCAATTGCAGTATTGGTGTGAATTTCAGCCTTCGTCACCAATGAACAACAGTCGGAACCAGTCGGGCAATTACAACTTTCGTCGCCAATGAATATTTCGGAAGTGCATGAACCAGGAGTTTGCTTCAAAAGCTTAGACTCGACAAGGCTCACTGAACATTAGTTTGGGAAACAATATTGGTAGTTTCTTCGTTCATCAAAGCAGTCAGATGCTCAAACATAGCATGTCTATTCACCCGAAAGCATCTTAACAAATGTCTTTCTCCTACGTCATCTATGGCTCGTGGTGCACCACACTGTGTTTCAAGACACTGAGTCGTGAAATAAGTCTATGAAGTATTTTTAAGAAGATTTAAAGTGACAGTTAGGGAATAAGAAATAGCGACCGAATCTTGAGGAACCAACACTGTTAGATATAAATATCTTGTTGGAAATATGCACCAATGAATATTTGTGCAGCTGCAGTGTATAGGGGGATTTTTCCTTCAGAAAAAGACTTCACTTCTACATTTCTCTTTTCTTATGCTCTCTGCTATCGCAACATTGCTGATATGTTCAAAACAATGACGCATGATTGACGCGCGCACGCACACACACATACACACACATATATATAACTTATATCACTACAGCCTAGGTGGGCCAAGGGCTACAATGCCCATATCTGTCTGTCTGACCAAGGTACCAAGGGTACAAAGACTATGTATGGTTAGGTGGTCAGCCTGACGCGAAATCCCTATCCTTTAATTAGCAAGCATGCTTGGCACTGAGTTTATAGATCTGCTGAAGTGATAAAAGACGAAGTCGACCTTGTCCTCCCCGAGGATATAACCTAAGAACTGTGGCTCAGGCACAAGAAGCGATATCACTAAGTCCCTGGACTTTATATGTATATGCATTATATATATATGTGTGTATACTTATGTATGTATATAAATAACACAGACACATATACTTATTCACACACACATACATTGCATTTTTGGGAGAATGAAAAATCTTTACATTATTGGGGTTGCGCTAAACGAACGACATTTGATTTTCGTCAATGCGTATGTGAATGATGACTACTGTGAAAATCTGCAATGTGAAATTTGAGTTTAGCAAGTTTTGCCAAGATAAAAGTACACATAGCATATGTTTTAGATAAGAAAAGTTACCATAGATCACGTTAACTAGAATGAACATTACTAAAAATGAGAAGCTTTGAGTAAACAATTTCCTTAATTTGAAGAAAAGGGAGACAGCAGTCGCTGAAATGTAAACGACACTGTTGTACAAATCTGTGAAAAGACATATCTTCATAGCTGAGCACGAAAGCCCTGGAGTGTGCCTTAAGTTTAACGAACTTGGAATAATCGCCTGCCCATAAGTACCTTGTATTTTTGAACTTTGGTCGGGAGGCGAGATAACATATTATCCGTTTCCCTCCTCTCCTCTTCCACGCAAAATCAATGGAACGACTTTGGTAGTCACAGATTAATGGGGACACGTTCCAAGACCATGGATTTGCCTCAAAGCAGTGAATAAAGATGTGGTCACCCTCCTAATCACTCACCATAGTTTGATTAATTTTCATTGCTCATGATTACGGCATTGGTACTTTTAAAACAGCTTTTGTTACATTTCTTAAGTTCTGCTGTCTGTAGTCATAACTATGATGAACCCAAATAACAGCATTTTAATACAAAAAGAGTTGCATACGATTTTAAGTAGATTCAAAACGACTAGAAAATATCCCTCTCATGGTGGGAATCTAGCCGAAGAACTAATGAATTGAAGTACTTGCTGAGCACTTGTGCAGGGAGAGATCAAAAGAGAAATATCGTTCCTTATGTAAGTATTCTAATCAACAAACTATTGTTAAATGTTAAAATTCTGATTTTGGTATAGTTTTTTTAACAAAGGATGAAAATAAATAAACATAAAACAGAGGGTTTACTCAATTTTATTAAAATGAAATCGATTCATTTATTAAAATATCAGCTTAATATGTTTATGTATTATATGCATGAAAAATATAAATTATGCAATAACTTCTATATCGCATCTAAGGAATTGCCGTTGGAAATAAATGCAGTTTCTCATTTGTTGCTTAACATTATCCTAGTAACTCTTCAATTAAGGCACCACGACGTTCTAAATACCTCACAAAAGAAGACAAATTCTCCGAGATTAAATGCTTTCCGGAGAAATACCTGAATTCCTTTTCCGCAGAACTCAACTCTTTTCCTGGCACCTAAAATAATGATAAAGGTATCAGAAAGGGAAAGAATATTTCAGCTCTCTTGTATCGTACCGAGTTCATCGATACACCTGTTCCACTGATAGATGGAAAGGAGGGAGAGGCACGATTGTTTGATGGAGAGGGAGACACATTTATCAAAGCTGTCCATCGATTAATTGATCGCAGAATGTCGATTCCGAGAAAGGATTACTTTTCATCGGATGCTTTAAATTGATGGTGTTTTAACGTGCAAGCTGCTGCCCTTTCTCCTGTAGTCGCCGTTATGCAAGGAAAGTTATTAAAGAAAACGATGATTTTTTGAAGAATGGGTAGAATATTAAGGAAAGGATTAAAGTGTACTTGATTAAAATGTCACCTTTATGAGTTTTTGAGCTCCTTTTTTTCAAAGGAAATTGTATTATTAATATGCTAAGCTTTAATATCAGTCTGCTATATTTATTTAAACTTTCACAATCTAAATCAGAATTCATTAATCAGATTTAATATTAAAAACGGAATTTATGATTATTAAACTTATTTGAAATCAGATTTAAAGATGGTGACTTTTAAAGTTAAAAGTGATGTAAAATGATAATGAATTAATTTAGATTATTTTTTCAGGAAATTATATAAAGTGATCTTGAGATTTAAAAACTAAACAATGAAACTATTTACAATATGTCAGTTTTGAGGAAAGAAAAAACACTATATTTGAGCATAAATTTTATTCAGCTAATAAATTCTTGAAATGAAGTCAAATGTTGGTGACTAAGAAATTAAAATACAAATATCTGTCTTTTGAATAAAACGATTATTTAAGAACTATTTTTTTCAATGGCTTTAAACTGTTATTGCGAAATTAAAAATATTACATAACTATGTTGTGTTATTGTTTAATACTCTGCTATTTGGATTTTTATTTTTCATTACGACATGAGGCGAAAGTGGGAACGACTTCTACAGTGGAGCACACAGTGAATGTGCAACTGTAGCCTTTAAAAACTGTGTTCAGAATTTTCGAAGCAAGAACCAAGCAAAAAACCCTAGTCCTCCTGCCTCAACCAGAGTTATCATTTAACATGGAAGACATTACGGCTACGGCATATTTAATGTGCTCTAGTAATCATAAACAAACATGAAGGATCTTCTACTGGGTAGGGATTTTAACTCACTACCTTTCCTTAGCAAACTCCCTAAGCATGGTTTGCAGGTCACTGCGGCTGCTACCTGAAATATAAAACCATCCAAAATAACAACATTTTCAATTCACAAAAAAATAAACTGGCAAATGATAGAAACGTGCTGATTGGAAATTGGAATTCATTTTTGCAGACTCTGTAAAAATTGCTTTATCGGATAAATTAATCTTCAGAATATATTTTTTTTCTTTTAGTATACGACCTTAAGCAATTTATGCATATAAAAAATGATCAAGATGGAATTCCTTTAGTTTATAAAAATTAATTTTTCATTTTATTACATGCAGTTTAATATGAATTAAGCTATTTCAGACAAATGTTTTGGTTTAGATTCAGAACAACTAAAATCCTTGTGTTCATTTCTAATGAAAGTTATATGTTTTATAATTTAAAGCAATAAAAGCTGAATATAAAAATAAAATTTAAATTTTATTTAGAAATGCAAAGTAAGCGAGAAAGGTCTTGCCATTTTTATTGATACAAAAGAATATCACCTTCAAGAAGTGAAGCTTGTTGTTAGTCTTCAAGTAATTACCATCGGCATCCAGAACCTTCTGCAACCTCTGTTCTACAATATCTTTATGGTAAAATTAGAAGGTTTTAAACGTAAAGAAGTCTGTGAGTGGTTGGTACAAATCTTCTTCAATGTTGAAGAATTTTCCATGAAAATGATTGTCCAGGGAGCAGAAGAAGTGGTAATATGACGGTTCAAGATAAGGTAAATTGGAAAGATGGAACAAACTCCCCATCAAGTCGCTATATGATATTCTTGGTCACAAGCGTGATCGGCAAAAAGCAGGGCTCTCTTACGATTAACCAATTCTCTTACAGTTGCTATATGTTCTAATTGCCACAAATACAGATCTGCAATGATTGTTTGACCCATAGGTACAGCTTAAGTTACCCACTTAACGACTAGTCTACCAGACACCAGCTTCATCACAGAGGGACAAATCTCCCAACCTGAATATGTAAAACCAATACCTTACCTTTCACAGCCCTATCCTTTTATCCTTGACATATTCGGATACGGCAGTTGATAACCTCACTTTAAAGTTCTAAAGCAAATCACACCGAAGGATAAGTCCATTTCTCTTTGCTACTGAATGAGTTACGATTGATTAATGCTGCTTTTATTGATATTTCTACTCCCAACTGACTGGTATCGTAGCCTCGTCATACACTAACTTACATGTTTATTCTCATTTCATTCAATGACAACGCAAAAACTGCAAGAACTTTCTTGCTCACCTTATAGTTAGTCATATAAATTCTAATTCTGATTATAATAGTTCCTGTAAAATTTAATGTAACTATTTTATCATCATAATAAATATTATGCTAGATAAGACAGTTAATCTTAAATCCTTTTAATCTTCAAATTACTCCTCTGGAGCAAAAATTTAGATTAACTTTTCTTTCCCAATTTTGAACCCTTACTTATCCAAATGAATTGAACTAAATTTTTAAATCTTTCCTCGAAAAGTTTTATGTTTTTTTCTTTGATAAAGAAGGCTTGTACATTTACATATTGCCAAATAAATAAATATACATATATATCTTTATATATTAATTAATAAAGAAATTTTCTAGCTCCTAAATGAAGAGTTATGAAATAGAGATGATGAAGCACAATTCACTCACTTGATTTTTTTGAGAATTCTATAATTGCTTGGAAAAGTATTAAGTAATATGGAAGAAAAGTTGCTAGCTCTAGGAAATACTTTCATTCTAAGTCCTATGACCTATGGTATGTGTGGTATGACTTTAAAAACAATAAATTAAATGTGACAACTTATGAATTTCTCTTTTTAACATAATAGTTGTTTTGCTTATATGTATTGATGAAATAGAATAATTTTATTAACAAACTGGTTGATGATACAGATACTTACCATTATTAATGAAATATACTGGTTGGTGATACAGATACTTACCATTATTAATGAAATATACTGGTTGGTGATACAGATACTTACCATTATTAATGAAATATACTGGTTGATGATACAGATACTTACCATTATTAATGAAATATACTGGTTGGTGATACAGATACTTACCATTATTAATGAAATATACTGGTTGGTGATACAGATACTTACCATTATTAATGAAATATACTGGTTGGTGATACAGATACTTACCATTATTAATGAAATATACTGGTTGGTGATACAGATACTTACCATTATTAATGAAATATACTGGTTGGTGATACAGATACTTACCATTATTAATGAAATATACTGGTTGGTGATACAGAATGCTCAACATAAGTTCAATACTTCTATCTCAAATATATATAATCCAAACATATTTCTGAAATATTGTTAAAAAATTTTTATTTACCTTTGAAAAATATATAATAAGAAAAATCTCTGTTGAAACATGAAAGCATATATCATATCTTTTGTTTGCTTTTGGGTTAGTTTAAATAAAAGATATTTCACAATACTTTTGAGAAAGAAATAATTTAGTTTTTTGTTGAAAACTTTACTTTTGGTATTTTTCTCTAAACATTTTTAGTCTTTCTTAATTCAATCATTTAATGAAAGTCCAAACAATTAAAATTGTTAGGCTTCTTCAAAAAGACATCGATTGTTGACGAAACATGTTGTTAACTTCGTAAGTCTTCTGTTTTGAAAGAATGTGAATAAGAAATCTTTTAAATATATTGCTTAAGAGAATAAAATGTTCTTTGAATGTACCCTCTAGTTTTAAGTTTAATATAAAACTTCTAAACGTATCAGATCCTAATAGTTCAGGAAAAAAGATATTTCTCTGAAATATTATTTGCATTTAAAATAATGTTAAAATTTAAAAAGTTTTGAAAACTCTATTTTTTATAATTTATAAATATTTACGTCTCAAAAATCATTTTCTTATTATTCTATTATTTATTGAAGTTATGTGGATAATTTTTAAGATTTTAGGAGGAAACTTAAGGAGAAAACAATACCTTTGTTTTGAAGAAAAATTGAATTAGATTATTTATTTTCTCTTTATAATTAAAAGTCTAAGTATTTGTTCAGAATTATGTGAGTACATAGATCTCATTTTGTGTTTCTGAAATTAACAAAGATACTTGTTTTATCCCTATTAAAATTTAAGTATATAAAATAAAAAATCCTTTCACTTAATAAAATTGATTATTAATATACTTTAGTCTAATTTTTTCAGTAGCTTGGAGCCACTGAACACACAGCCAATTATCATGTAGCTTTGAATCACTCTTAGATGTCGAGGTTTAATAAGGCACTCTCATCCCCACGCAACGCAGCATTAAACGAAATATATTAGAGTTTCCAGAATTTGCACATATAAAAGAACCCTCAGCAAGACGGTCACATACCTTCTGGATCTGTATTAAAGCTATTGTGTTTCAAATAAGAGAGTAACATCATTTTTCAATAGAGAACTTTGATCTCGAAGTAGCAAAAAATAACAGAAAGTATCATTCTGGTAAGATCATTCATAAATTATATTATACATATTACTTTATGGTAAACTATGTTTTATTTTTTCAAAAGAAGAATATCCCATCCAGGAATTCTATAAATGTACGTAAAAATTTCGCAAATGCATACAAGTTAATCTATTTAATAATTAATAAATTTGTATAAAGTTTTATGATAGCCTATCTTGCTATGTAGTTTCAACTGCAACTTCAACATATTAACGATACGATTAAGGAAATTCTATAAGCATTTGTGCTATCCTTAATTCGTATTCAGTAGAGCCTCGTATACCTGTTCGTTAAATCTGTGGAATTGAAAGTCCTGTGGTCAGTCGTTGAGCAGTTACTATGGGTGCAATGGTCTGGAAAAATTTACTCCCCTTTCAGATCAATGCCAAAATTAAGGGAATAGATCCTCTGGTGCTGCCATCTGTCGGAGGATTTGAAGAGCAAAAAATCGTATTTTCACCTTTATAGTGCTCTGATTAAACGAAAAACGCTCTCAATCGACTTAAATTCGCATAGCTAAATCATAGCGAACTTGGCTTGTCCAAGTGTCATTAGTAACAACAACAACAGAGGCTCGTTAATCCGGACTAACAGGAGATCCAGGTTGTTCGGATTAATGAAAGCATGGGTTAAAGCACACAAGGTAGTTGGGCCCAGATACATAAGAAAACTGCTGTACACAATAAAAATTGTAATTTGAATTTAAAATAATGATGTATAAAACTGCATAAGAGAAAATTGAGTATAGTATATACATACATTATTTTACTTATGCAATAGTATCAGATGATATACATACATTATTTTACTTATGCAATAGTATCAGATGATATACATACATTATTTTACTTATGCAATAGTATCAGATGAAAAACAGCTTTGAACACAATGGTCTAAACTCGTCTTTACTCACCAACTTGGTATGCTCAATGGTTGGAATCAACTACTGGTCTTTTGTCTTATTTTAGTGATTATTTCTTGAGCAATTAACTGACAGTCAGGTCTCAAATATACATAATATACAGACATAGGCTCATTGATGTTGTCTTCAACGTATTTTATCACAAAATTTTTATAAGTAGTCTTTAATCACACTAAATTTTGGTTTTGGGTTGTCGTCTGTCTCATCGTTATCGTCTTCATCACTTTAGATTTCTGCAATGATCACACTCTAAACAATTTTTTCTGTTAAATTACGATAGTTTGTATCGTCTTCATCTGTATCTAACCACAATTCTGTGCCAGTATTACAGAAGTTTTTCCAACTTCGTGTAAAATGATGTGAAAATTTTCAATTTCAAAACCAACTGTGTTTTGACACATCCAAAGTCAACAACAATCCAGTTTCAACAAAAAACATATTTTATTTATCGTCCTTATTTTTTGTCTCGTTTTTTATTTATACAGTATGTAAATACATGTATATATGCATTCAGTATGGATAAAAGAAAGTTAGAGGTACATTTATATATATGTAAATCTAAATGGCTGTCCGGATTAAGCGAAAGATAGGATAATAGGGTCCGGATCAATAAAGGTTTACTGTATTATGAAGATAGTATTAAAAGGGTTAACTCACTGTTCTGCAATTCAAATCTCGTATTCAGTTCCTATATGGGGAGAAGATAATTGTTCTATGGATTGGAATCCATTTTAAGCATAACATCTAAACGTAACCAATCCTCGTGAGCGAAAAGTGATAGTAGAACAAAAAGCAAACAAACAAACTCTACATTAGTTATGATATAAGCATTTTTCACTATGAATACAGTGTTTGTATCTGCCTAATACCTATGGATCACTCAGCGTCATTTAAGTTTTTCTATATAGCCAGTAAAATCACACAGGTATTTTGATTTGACAAGTGTCGCAAATGTTGTTTTTCTTCCCCTTAGTGAGGGAAGTCCAACATCAAGTCTAATAGACCCAATCACGTGTGAGCACTGTCCATGGCTAAGGGTAATATGCATTTTTATTTGAATAAGGAACCATGACAGCTAACGATCGACTATACTTAAAGTAAGGTCTTCGAAATTTAGAAACAATAGACTCCCAAACTTGGTCTGCCAATTCAAAAGGCATCTTTCCGCATGGAGCACATTACGATCATGACATGTTTTAACGTAGCCCCAGCCACCATTTGCGAACTTGAAAGATCTTTGTTTGGGTTGGGATTGAACTCACTGCTTTCCGATGATGAGAACGAAAGCCATGTCATAACCAATCAAAGCTAGCATGACCTATTACATTGGAAATGTAAAGTATAACATGATGCTGGGCCACATAATAAAAATTTAGAACAATAATTGAAAAATTTATGTTATAAAATTACCTTCATTGTGGCACATTATTCTTCTAAATAAATATTTCGTTACATCATTTTAATAATAATTTTCTTCCCCAAATAGGAAAATTTAAATGAGCTGTATAATTTTCAATATTTATTTAAATTCATGTCAAAAACACACATCTTATTTAATGAATTTGTGTTTTACAGTATAAAATACTTCTCTAATGAAGTCTATTTACGTCACCTATTAATAACGTGATTTTATTTATATATTTCCCATTATGCTCAAACACTATTTAAGAGCATCAAAGACTGTTTACAGTCTTAAGATTAAAATTTTAAAACTATGTCTATTATTATATTTGATGAGATGTATGATGAGTGTTTTTCATTTCATCTATGAATGATTTTATTTCTTCAAACTAAAAATATAATATATGATTGACATCACTAACATCTGCTTTTTATAAAAACCTTTCTTCAAAATGAATTTATTTTGAAAAGTACTTTACGCATCTTTTTATTTTAACGTCATTACTAATACGTAATTTTTTTTCAGTTTCATTATACAATTCTGAAAATTATTTTTTGGTACTTTTTTTATCACAATTTCACTTACAAGTACACTAATGATATAAACTTTATTAATTTATGGACATTAACATTTTAAGAATAGAAAAATTAAATTTATAGCTATCTATTATGATATGTAAAAGAATTATATTTCGTTGTTCGTTAAATGCAGGATGTTAAAAAAAAATATTAAATGAAATTATATGATTTATGTTTATTTAACTTCAAGGAAAATTTGTGATTAATGTTATTGTAATAATAGAAATCTTTTTTAAGCATTAATCATTTTTACAAGAAACTATTACAAACAAGAAATGTTAAATTATGATGAATAATAGAAAATTGGTATATAATTATATACATTCTAATTTTTAAACTTTGTATATAGTTAAATGCACAACTAGTTGCATGCAATTAAATTTGAAACGTGCTTATATAAATTTTGTTTCTCATTTGATATAAGCAATATAAATAACATTTTATTGAAGTAAGATAAATTTTTTTCTTCGTGTAAATCTAACAAACACATTTATTTTGCTATTCAATTTGTAGAAAATTTATGTTTTTAGAATTCCTAGCAAATGTTTCATAATTTCTCTTGAAACGATATTATCAAAAATGAATTTTGTATAGCTGAAAAAAGTAAAACAATACTTTTTATTTTTATTTGTAGTCTTAAGAACATATACAATGAGTTTTTACATTCATTTCTGTTCCTTCAAATTACAAAATGCCTTGACAGTTTTGGTTCTCTAAAATGTATGCAATGTGTTTCTTGGGTTAAAAGAAGGATATAAATTCTTAGATTTTTTCTGTTCATTAAAATGCATATATTTAATTTTTATTTTTGTTCTTGAAAAATATCACATTAATTTCTTTTATAAGTTAAAAATTATTCAGTAAAATCTAGTTTTATTTTTAAAATATTCCTATTTTTCAATATTGTTTTCATTCACGGTATATTATTTTAAGGATGACGCGATTTTCTTTCTTGGAAATCTTTTACTGTTTCTATCATTTCTTTAAATACTTTCAGAACGCTTATGAAATCAGAGATGAGATGACTTTATAAATATTTTGGAAACCTTCGTATCTTCCATATAAGCAGAATATGTAAAAATAAGGCTGAAGTATTTTAAACATATATGCTGACATAACTTGTTTTAAATTATCTGTATACGATTTACCTTTTGTACACTGTTATATTATTTTTTATTACTACATTACCTGTGTTAGCCCATTTATGCACATTTTACTATTATCTGTTATAGATGAAGTTAAATATTCAATGGTTGAAAATTGGCTTTGTTTGGAATTCAGAGTGCATATGAAGTGCTTTTAATTTCTATATCATAATGCTATTAATATATTTTTCTGTAAATAGTAAGAACGTTTGATCTAATTAAGTTTCTAACAAATTAGAAGTATGTTTTAAATTTTTATTCATTCTTTTATGAATTGTTTAATATAATCTTTTTGGAAAAGTTGAGTTTAATTTGACCTATTTTTATTTTAAAAGCTATTCTCATAAACTATTTAGGAAAGATTTATTATTTATATATAGAAATTGATATTTTCATTAACAATTTAAATTTCTTTGAAAGATATCATAAATTTGATGACATCAGATATTCATTGTTGGTGCTTGGGATTAAGAGTTGTATAAAAAGAGGAAATTAATTTTTGGACTAGGCAAAATCTATCATAAAAGTCTATTGGGAATAGTAACTATATAGATAGATTTACAAGAAAACATCCATACTTAGCATAAAAGAAGACCGAAGAAATTTGATGAACCTATTTGAGACATAAAAAGAGAATTGATGTTCAAAATAAAATTAATTGCATGAGATATTTATGCATACCGACTGCGTTTGCATGTATAATTATTTAATAAAATGAGATATATTTGAACGTTTAAGTAAAATCAAAAAATATTTTTAAATATATTTTATGAAAGATGACGTATTCATATATAAATTCTTAATATCTGCTGAACTCTTTTTTTTAAATATGTGTGCTGATATGAAATTTATGCATAAGATTATTTAAGAAGTAAAAGTAAGGGAAAAACTTGTAAACTGGATATAAGTAATGAATGATAAACTATTATGGCGATGGGTACCATTTAAAAAAACACAAACGTGTGGTTTACTTTTAAGTTGATTAAATTTGGTTTTGCTGAAGAAGAGAACGAAGCAAAGTCAGTCTCATAATTTCTTCATACGGACGAATTTATTTAATATTTTTACACCAACAGCGGAACAAATCATACTTCAGTCTACTTATTAGATATGTTCTCCGTTTATTTATTCGAAAAGTTTGATTCCTTATCTTTTTTAATGAGATTAGGCAGATAAAATATTATTTCCGATCTCACGTCTGCTACATTTTGAATCAGAAAATTCGATTACGAATGATTAGACTCATCTGCAAAGCTCCGGGCATGGAATACAAAGTGATGCATACGTTTCTCTGGAGGACGGTTACCATGGCGATTAATTCTTTTATTTATCTACTCTTCTTTGTTTATTTTCACTTCAAAATGATTGCGAAAATATGTTCATGCACCTTATTAGCACATTCTTTATTAATGGTGAACATTTAGTGGAGGACTTAGTATATATATATCACATAAATATAAATTCTGAGTGCTTTTTCTGACAGCATTTGGGATATATTTCTGAAAATAATCTTTGACTATTATAACAGCCCATAAAAATTTATATAGAGTTTAGTGATTAAAGAGATATAATTTCAACATCTGTAGATTACATAATATTCTTATTTAACCCAAAAAAATTGGAAAAAAGTCATAGGAACATGAACAAGTCGAAAAAAAAAGATTTTCAAGAATAATAATTAGCCGGAAACGGAAAATGTTTCCAAACCACTTCAATAGATTTCACAGACATAATATAGGAAGTGTATTTTTGTAGATCAAATATTTCAAAATTATGCGAATTAAATTTTATGAATAGGAAGAAGTAAATTATTTAGTGTCCTTCAAGAAGCAATCGCTTAACATGGTTTTCATTACAAAGTATTGAAAAAATGATTTTATTTAATCCTGTGTTAATTAAATACAGCATATCTGAGTGTATTCTGTCAATGAACTGTCGAAAGTCATCTTTGTATTTCAGTAATGGTATAAAGGAAGTTCAATAGACATTGATTTTAAATAAAGCCAAAGGCAGATTCCTTGGGATGGAGAACTACTAAAAAGGGCGTACTTTATCTTATATGTTCAGCTATTATCTTAATGATAACAAATACTGTATGGATGGATACTATTTATAAAGGGTAGTGCAAGAATAGTATTCACACACACACATGAAACTTACACCAAATAAAATAACTTCCACACCAACCAACATATCTATATAGCTAACGATATTTTTTAGGAATAATTTGTTCACACAAAAAAATCGATATTAAAATTTAAAATTGCTGTAAACTTTTCAAAACAAGATGTTTGCAATGCTTTTTAGAAAAATAATTGTTTGATTGTAAAATGTATATTAAAATCATTTCATACTTGATCAGGAGGCCAAGAAAATGCAATGATTTAAGTACCACAGGAATTTGATTATTAGTAGATTTGTATGTATTCATGTACCTGCGTTGTGGCCTCCATCCATGCAGAAGGTACTAACTAATCGTTCTGTTGTAACTCAACTCTTTTACGACAAACGATTCGTGGCAGTGGCTTAGACAAGTGTCACAAGTGACGTCTTGAATTTGATTTATTAGATACCATCGAAAAATTTCGTAAATGATATGTCGAATCAAAGAAACAATCTACTTCAAGATTTTTGCTGGTATATATACATTATAGCGATGGAGGTTTAGGAAACTGAAAGCGATTTCTTGTTCAATTAAATATGACTTCCAATAAATTTGAAATCTATTGTTATTTGAATTTGCTTCTTTCTCCTCAAGAGAGCTTGTTTCATTATAACCAAGCATTTTCAAATAAATTTGACTCTCTACAAACATCCTTGATGGGAGGGAAATCAAGAACATACATCATTGAAACGGTTCAGCTATGTCAGCTTTTCTACCTTTATTCGGAAAACAGTAGTATGGATAATTTTCTAATCATTGTTTCTTGATTTTTAAATATTTAATTCCATGTTGTCTGTTTTTAACTCTTTACAATTTTGAGATTCTTTATACTGCCTATACAAAAGTGTAAAATATTCCCTATTCTCAAAAAATAAAGAAATTGATTTCATTTTTAATTTTCTAAAATACCTAGACAAGTGAACAACTTTTTAATTTTCTGGGTATTTTTATCAGCAGACATTCAAATCGTTGATTTAATCAGAATTCTATGCTAAAATTCCCAATGTTATATTATTTATGTTATTATACATAGGAATTATAGAATTTTATTATAATTCCAACGTCTATTTAAAGACAGCGCATGTCTTTAGTCACAACGTTTTATTCAATTTATTGAATCTATTTTAAGATAGAAGTTTTTTTTAATTTGACCTGCCATTGCATATTATTTTCCTTTCCAAAGTTGGTAGTTCTTTTTCACGTATTTAAAAGGAAAAAAATAAAAAAATAAAACCCAAATTATTTAACACATGCATAAATTACTCCATCTCGCACCTAATTCAACAATAAAGAACACTGCTTATTACTAAGTTATCATTCAATAATCTTAATAATATAAAATGTAATGTATAGTGATCTTTAATTAAAATAAAGACAATCAATTGGTATTTGCTGGCGTTTTAATGAATTGTTGCTGAGATTCTTGGGAAATAGGATGAAGTTTATGATTTTAAATAATGTACATTATGCTAAACCTGTGTTTAACAACCTATGTTAAAATATCTATTCTGCCTATGTTAAATAATGTGTACATTACATTTCTTAACATACTTGTTTCAGATGTTGTGTAAGAGATGTTTAGGCTTTCTTCACTATATTTTAGGAATATTTATAGCTAGCTCAATGGTAGGTAGTTCATGATTTTATCGACTTTATTTTGTTTAAAATTATAAAATTACTAATACACACACATGCATATATTAGGGCAATATCACTAGTTTGAACTTGAAAGATATGTGGAACTATCCGAATCGGGGTTCATGTGTCTTAGGGGTTGGACATTAATTTCAGATGAAAATGCTCCGTGTTCGGTTCTAGCTATTGTTGAACAATAGGAGATGGGTACTACGTTTCTGTGTTCTGCATCCACATCTGTCAGACTAGGTGATTTGGAAAGTTTCGGGTTTCCTTCCTTGAGATATGTGATTACAACCCACTATCGACGAAAATTCCAACGAAAATCACAATAAAACACTTCACAACAGCCTTTGGCTTTTAGGTGTTTCAGAACTTGGTGTCAAATTATTCTAATATATCAAAAAACAAATTCCATTTCATGAAATTAATAATGGCTACTTTCAGTAATGTGGATGTATGATATCACAAATGTTCCACTTTGAGCAAGGGAGAGATCTGTTGATATTTTTTTGCCTCGCTATTGGCCACTGTTGTCCCTCTAATCAATCATCAATATCGTATAAAAATATTGCCAAGTCCTCTGTGCCAACAGTGCAATATAAGAGAGGAAATGGAGTTGAACCAATGGAGTCATTCTTCTGCACTGAACTCGGGACACTTATGGGGAAAGGGGATACTGGAGAGCTCGGCACAAGGTGAACGGTTTATAAGATTTACTTTGGTTTCAGTTTTGCTATCTGAGTTCATATCACTTTTGTTTTTAGTTCTAGATTTAATATTTATTATTTTGACAACAACTGCCTTCTAATCTGCTATTAGAGGTTAAAAGAAATAAAAAATAAGGTGCACATATATTAATATGACATTTTTAATTCTATTTGCACATCTATTCTAATTTGCTAATCTATTAATATGACATTCTATTCACAGTTAAATACCAAACAAAAGAAACGACTGCTTATTTAAGCTTTTAGTTTTAAATATATTTATATTTTCCATTTTAAATATTTTTCCATATTTTGTCTAACAATTTCTTATTTATGATTTTCTTCTCTTGTTTTGAATTTCCTACTTTTAATTTTTTTTTAAACATTTTATTTTGAAACAGTTTTGCTTTCCATTTATTTCCTTTTTTAAAATGAATTTTCTGTGTTTAATTTATTTTTTAAAACGTTTACACATTAAAAAAAAAATTAAAACTGAGTTATCCTCAGAAATTCACCTTTATCATTTAAGAATACAGAGCTCAACTTAACAATTTGGATTTATTAACGTTAATCAAAAAATATAAGGTTTAATTACTTGCAATTTAACTTTAATCTTTTTCAACAGATAACTAAAAATAAAAATAGAGCTTCATTTTTCAAAGAAACAATGAGAATTTTTCCAAATTACATTCAGATCTCTTGAAACATTTAAAATGGTTAATAAAATCCTGATTCGCAAAAATTAGAGAAATCCACAGTTCTTCGCTCCCAATTAAAAGTGAAACTGATCCTATTATTTCAAGGAAATGATGTTCACAGACTGGAAAATGCTGCATTCAGCAATTTATTATTGGCGAGGGAAAATGAACCCCAGGCCATTAAAGAATCAAAGAGACAGCACATTTTGTGAAGGTGCAGCAGCTTTTGCTGTTATCGATACTGAAATAAATTAAAAGGTGAGATTTGCTCTCCTTTCGTAGATACTGGAGGTTCATTTCAAAAGTATCATTTTCTTTGATGTAGTCAAAGTAAGTATCTGCTGACTGAAGATATTAACATCTGCATTTATCCAGAGATATGCACGTTTTTAATTATTAAAGGCTGGTGGTATCGAATAATTAGTGCGTCGTTTGTATTTATCTTTGAAAGGATTTTCACAAGGAGACTGAGTTCGAGTTGATATGAATATAAATTTTGAGAAATGTTGAATTTGAAGTAAGGGAAGGTATTAATTTATAATGGTGAAGTTGTATTTGTATTAGTGGTTTCAGTATCAACATTGTTTAATATTTGACTTGGAAATGAAAATTTTATCATTTATGAATAAAATGATTTTCGTTCATTTCTTCCTTATGTAAAACCAGGGATTTTTGAAAATTGTATTTATTTAAAAACTATGTGTATATGTGTGAGTTTTTATTTTAATTTCAAACAACTTAATAGGCTAAATACTTCTAAGAATTTTTGAATCACTTGTTTTTAAAGTAAAGAAGAGTACACTTAAAAAATATTGCATTTATGAAAACAATGAATATTGAATAGCTTTGAAGTGCTTTATATATTATAAGTTATGATTCAAAAAAAAATTATGATATTAATTTTTGAACTTGTTTTCAAGCAATATTATGTTGTAATTATTATATAATTAGTTGCTTAATTCAGGTTGTCTAGTTAGGCTAGACAATCCCCATAAAACCAAAAGTATCAAAAATTTCTAAAAAAAAAATGTGATGGGTCCCGAAGGACATCGTCTTTTTTCAAATTTAGGTAGGTTAAGATATGTCCAGGGGAGGCCATATTGACGGAACACCAAGGACAGTCTGGAAATATCCTCTTCTCCTGCTGAAAGGTGATTCCACTCGTGTGCCCACACAGATGGCGGGAAAAGGCAGTTTGATAAGATCTTGGTCTGAGATTGAAAGTCTCACCCGGTCTTTTAGCGAAGTATCATGGATGGTTGGGAGGAATTTTCATAAGCTTATTGAATTCAGTTTTTGCCAGGGAATATTATTATGTAAAATAACAACTAATTACTATGTAAAAAATATTTATAAAGTATAAAACATTATTTTAAAATTTTATAAATATTACTAGATGTAATAAGTGTTGCATGATTATTACATAAAATTAGCATTTATGCGTTTATAAAGCAATACGTCAAATCGTAAAATTTGCTGTCTATAATCGACAATAGTCATTATTATTTTCACGAAATGGAATAAATTTATATTTATTTCAATTTAATAAAAATGACACTGAAATTAATTAAAATTATGTTCGATAAAGTGAACTTAGAGTAATTATTATTTGCTTCACTTCTTTTACTTGTTCGATATATCAAAACAAGGGAAAGAGAAAATGCAACTTTTATTGCTGAGTTTTAGTTAGTTTTTTATGTAAAATAACCTTATTCATTTATTACAAGAAGTTACCTTGAATTTTATTATTTCCAATTATTTCAAGAATTCATTTTTGACAATATTTAAATAGTTTATTTAAAATCACACTTAGACAGCATTTTGAATACAGTTCATAATTTAATTTTACCATATTTAAATTGATACGAATCTCTTTTGCGCAACTTTCTCAACTTATATTATTAAAGAAACGAACTGTAAAATCTATTTAAAATTAAAGATCTTGTCAGTTAAATTGCCCTCAAGTCCTTCCAAGGGACGATAAAGAAAAGTTCCGAAATTAATTTTTAAAGACACGCATATCTCGGAGGTTGTTATTTCTTATTTCCAATTACTCCGAAATTGGAGCACTTTCAGCTCTACCCACAGCTTTATCAGAGCCCCGGCCGCCCTACCAAAAGCTATTACCGGCGTGTGTGAGAGCCCTTTCGCAGCACGCGAATCTGCCATTTGTATCTGTCTGTGGGGCGTCCCTCGCCGCCGCCCTTCTTTCCGAAGTTGGAACACGTGGGGATTTCTGTCTTGGACTAAACTCTCGAACCCTTGTGCTACGGGCGAGGCGTACAGAGCGTAATTGCTTAGTGATAGGGGTGCTTATCTGACGTCGTGAAGAATGATTGTATGGGTTTGAGAATATTTTACAAAAGTCAAAAGAGGGGAAAGAAAAGGGAAATCGTTTGCACATGAAGAGTCTCATAAATTAAATTAACTGCTAGAAATGATATTTGCGAACTTTCGATAATGTTTTCTAAAGATACCTTTATCATCTGTTTTTGAAGCTGTAAAACTGTCATTTAGTGAAACAGCTTTGTGGAAAATACTTGATCATAATATAAAAATTAAATATGCTGATAAAAAATTGAAATGTTAGCTTCTTTGTTTTATAAATACGATTTATGTAATTTTAAATTTATAAAATTGCCCACATTACAATGATACAAATCTTTTTTTTCAGATTCAGTTAAAGAAAATGTTTCCCTTTTTTTTTAATATGCATCTTATTCTCCGATATTTATTTTACTCAGTCAAGCACATTGAACTCATACATTTTGCTACGTATAAGTGCATTATTAATCTTCAAATTTGCAAAAGGTATAAATTTTTGTAGTGGGGATGTAATTTCCATAACTATAAACTTTATCAAAGGAGTTTCTTGTAAATACATTTATTTTGCTTACTAATTTATTATGTTTCTTGCTAACTTAATTTTAAATGTAAAAGTCAGTGATTGTAATCAAATAATGTTTTTTTAATCAATCTAATATTTTATCTTTTATGTGAAATAGATTACTTAAACGTGTTTTTTTTTTGCAAGTAAGCTTATCTACGTGTTTCGACTTAAAATTGGAAAAAAACTGATTATTAATTCTTCATGAAAAAGATAATCTAATTATACATATGTTATAGCTAAAATGTGGAAATCAATTATTAAAAGGATTATCTATCTAAGCGGGTAATTGATTAGGATAAGCTGTTGAAGTACTAATAACATTTACTTCTTTCTCAAATTAACAATAAATAATCTATAAATTACCTAGACTAACTGTACATTACCAGCAAGACATAAGTTAAAGTGAAAAAGACCTTTACAGCTTTGTGTATACTTAAGTAATTAATATTATTTAATTATTTAATCTTATTATTTAATAATATATTATATTACATTATTTAATCTTTAATAACTAAGTAACCAAATTGATCCAATGAATTGATTGATAAAATTAATGATTAATCAACTATGTAATATAACGGTTTATAAAATTAATATAATTAAGAAAATAAACAAAAAGCTATTTGTTTTTTGATGTTTAAAAAATAAAGTAACACACACACAACTCCAAGCAATCAATAAATTTAAATAATCGAATACTTTTTAACAATTACCTTTTGAATTTTAGTGATACGGAAGGCATTAATATGCACATTATATAGCTAAAATGTTAAGGATTCGTAACTAGGCATTTTAATGAAGTAAATATTAATATGAGAACTAACACATTTTAATGTGCGCATTATTAGTTTATGCAATAATTATTTATTTTTTGAGCAATAAATGAAATAACATTCCTTTGGCTTAAAGTCACCTATGCCCGACATTGCGAAAAATATTAAATTTTCGTTACTAAAAGCAAAGTAAATTAAACACTGGAAATAAATTAGCAATCAATACAAATCGAATTACAAAATACTCATAATGCCATTGTAAATAACAGATCATTATATATTTAAAAGAAGATCAAATATATTACATATAAAATGTATACAACTGAAGAAACATAAGACAAATTATGTAGTTTCGATTGCAAGATAAACGAGTTCCTTGGTGGTTTTAGACCAAAACTTCCCACATTGTCATTGTACCTTCTGACGTCAACCACGTGATTTATTGTTTGAGGGTGAAATATTATATAGATATTAGTTGTGACGTGGATGGGAAAGTTTCTCAAAGTTTTCCTGCAAACATCTATTGAGGAAGAGATTTTGTTCTAGATTAATCGATGTTATATGATGCTTCTTTTAATAAAATCTCAAAAAAAGAATAGTTTTCCATTCAGTTATTTGTCCCCTATATTATTACATTCTTTTGCAAAATATTTTAAAATTTATAAAAATTTTTTTAGCTTTGTTACCAGTTTTTACATTTTGAAAAATAACTTTTTCTTGAGTTAAAATATTATTAATTAAAGTGGAGGCATTTATTAAAAAAAATTATAAGGGCATATAAAAATTGAAATAAATGCAATTATCATCCCATTAGGAATTAGGAGAAAAATAAAATTAATTTCCAGTTATAAAAATAACAGAAATACTTATTAAAGAATATTAAAAAATAAGTGATTAAATTTTTTTACAAAGGAGTTATGAAATAAATAATATGATAACTGAGAAATATTTAGACGAATCAAACCAACAGCATTTTAAAGAAAATGTTACTCATGTTAATATTAGCGAATGTTTATTAGTAATAATTCAAGCAGACCAAGGTGACCAGGTGTCACTGGTCATGGAATCTAGAAGAAAACATGCATTTAATTTTCGGGAAAAGATTGTGATTTGGAAATAAATTTTTTTTAATAACAGCGAGCACATGGGTGACTAACCCTTCGCCACAACAAGGTCTGAAACTGCTGCTCATCTGTCATTACCCAGTAAACTAAGTCATGGAGGCGAGTGGCATCACCCACGCCATACCACCACAAACCCAATCATAGGATGGGTCTTATTCCGACATCATCTGTCACTACCCAGTAAACTAAGTCATGGAGGCGAGTAGCATCACCCACGCCATACCACCACAAACCCAATCATAGGATGGGTCTTATTCCCACATCATCTGTCACTACCCAGTAAACTAAGTCATGGAGGCGAGTAGCATCACCCACGCCATACCACCACAAACCCAATCATAGGATGGGTCTTATTCCCACATCATCTGTCACTACCCAGTAAACTAAGTCATGGAGGCGAGTAGCATCACCCACGCCATACCACCACAAACCCAATCATAGGATGGGTCTTATTCCCACATCATCTGTCACTACCCAGTAAACTAAGTCATGGAGGCGAGTAGCATCACCCACGCCATACCACCACAAACCCAATCATAGGATGGGTCTTATTCCCACATCATCTGTCACTACCCAGCAAACTAAGTCATAGAGGCGAGTAGCATCACCCACGCCATACCACCACAAACCCAATCATAGGATGGGTCTTATTCCCACATCATCTGTCACTACCCAGTAAACTAAGTCATGGAGGCGAGTAGCATCACCCACGCCATACCACCACAAACCCAATCATAGGATGGGTCTTATTCCGACATCATATGTCACTACCCAGTAAACTAAGTCATGGAGGCGAGTAGCATCACCCACGCCATACCACCACAAACCCAATCATAGGATGGGTCTTATTCCCACATCATCTGTCACTACCCAGTAAACTAAGTCATGGAGGCGAGTAGCATCACCCATGCCATACCACCACAAACCCAATCATAGGATGGGTCTTATTCCCACATCATCTGTCACTACCCAGTAAACTAAGTCATGGAGGCGAGTAGCATCACCCACGCCATACCACCACAAACCCAATCATAGGATGGGTCTTATTCCCACATCATCTGTCACTACCCAGTAAACTAAGTCATGGAGGCGAGTAGCATCACCCACGCCATACCACCACAAACCCAATCATAGGATGGGTCTTATTCCCACATCATCTGTCACTACCCAGTAAACTAAGTCATGGAGGCGAGTAGCATCACCCACGCCATACCACCACAAACCCAATCATAGGATGGGTCTTATTCCCACATCATCTGTCACTACCCAGTAAACTAAGTCATGGAGGCGAGTAGCATCACCCACGCCATACCACCACAAATCCAATCATAGGATGGGTCTTATTCCGACATCATCAAAGAAGAAAAAACAGAGAAACATTGAGAGAGCCGGCAAACTTGTCTAGTGGTCAGGCATGGGTGTGCTTTCTCTCTCTCTATCTTGTCTTTGTCCTTTCCTTGTGTGTGTGAATGAAGTATGAATGATGCCTACCCTATAAACGGGTCCCTATGGCATATGTGAGGGTGCGATGGTGGTCCACCCCCTGTGGTGCACCCGGGGCAACGATTCGGTGGCTAAGAGGTCGCTGTGTCTGGCCTTGGTATCATTGAACAATAGATTAATAGACTCTGTTGCAGTTGTAACTGTCTACAATCTGCCATTGGAAAAAAAAAACACTGAGAGAAAATGGCATCCTGCCCAAACTGGAATTCGAACCTGGGACCCACAGATCAGGATACAACCACTCAACCATTGGTCGGCTGATTTAGAAAAAAAAAACGCTGTTTACAGTTTTTAAGGATTTTTTATTACTTTTTTTTATATATAGCTTTGTCGAAACTGTTGTTTTCAACCACAAAAACAGACCTTAAACATAGATCAGCGAATAGTGAATGGAATGAGGTGGTGAATGCCTGAAATTTTCTTTTAATATGAGATTATTAAATGCTATTGGTGTTACTCCTTTAATCTGCATTCCACTTAACTTTCAATCAGCGGTGTATTGGAAAAACCGAAAACATGTTCGTCGTAGAGATCAAAAATAATATTTTTTCAAAATTTGGCAAAAATAAGTAAATACTGTTATTTCAAAATCACTTTGTTTAAATACAGAAAGAAAAGAAAATTTGATACTGTAGATATTTTTTCCTTTCCTTCAGCTGCTACGCATAGATGATAATTTTGAAAAAAAGAAAAAAAAAATCACACATTTCCGTTTTTGAAACTAGTTTGTCCTGCAACAATGTGCTTCACACCGTAAGAAACTTTAAGGTGAGTTCAAATCAGTGGGTTTAAACTAATTGCAAACGCTGCAATGGAAATTAAGTTGGAAATCAACATTCTGGCATAAATTTCATTCGATTTCATTCACTGTGTTATGATTTCAACATTAGACAAAAATTTGGTGGACACATAAAATTAAAATTTTATTTATACAATATATATTTTATTTTTCAATGTAAAGATTTTATCTAGTTAAGTATGGGCTTATGTCCATTATTTTGTCGAACAGTACTTCACTTACATTCTATTGTATACTCAACTCCTGTGTAACGCAAGCGTAAACCAAACTCCATTTATCCTTTTCAATTGATTGAAGTGAAGTGATTGATTATATTGAAAATTTCATTACTGTATTTGGGCGATCGTTCACGAAAGAATGTCATCTTTATAGGCTTATTCGCTCATTCTCTGTGAAACGATTACCAGGTCATTTGGAGAGAATTATCATGAAACGAACACTCAATTACTATTAAAAAATCATACCTATATTATATTATTTTAGGTTTATTACAAAATGTACAAACTGGAGACTTGTATTTTGTCATATAATACACAAAGAAAATTGTTTGATTGGCTTCTATCTAAATTAAAAAGTAAGGCTATATATGAGATAAGATATCGTTAAAGACAGAGTTCTCTTTATATAAGATTTTAGTTATACCAAATTCCAAGTCTTTCAGAAAAGAAGAGAGATCACCATGACATATTTTGACAATAATTTTGCTGGAGATATAATCGCTAACACTGCAAGAACATTTTTTTTTATGTACAAGTTTCTTCAATCAATATAATATCGATAAATATCTTCAATATATTTACGGAAATCGGTGAACTGGTAAATAAATTGTGTCAGTTCAAAACTCTATGATTCAACTATTTGTAGATTTGAATTCTTCCTCTTAATATATGCTCCTTATAAATCATTAAATAGCAGTTGAATTAGCCATCTTGTGGGCAAAAGGTGACATTATATAAACAAAAACCAAACTAGTTATTAATCTAGCATCTTAATTCATTCCAAATCAGGATTTAAGAAATATTATAGAAGTTTTTGTGATTTTTCCTCTTCTATCCTCCAAGAAATTCAAAACTCTGAAATAAAAAGTTGTTAAAAGATTTTTTTAATTTGCAGTTTAACATCAAATAACTTAATGAAAATTATATTTACATGCAGTGTCATGCAAGCATTTTTAGTAAAGAAAGTCATCATACATTAAAAACGCCATGCAAATAACAACAACTAGTGCAAATGCGATGTAAAAATGAAGAATAAATACATAGAACAGAATTTCTTTGATATTCCTCTAGATTACCAAATTTTATGTATTAATGTTAAAAAACACTAGGTAATGATTGATTTTTGGATATAATGTTATGTAAATGTATACTTATTATTAATTCATATCATACTTCATAATACCTAATGCGTATGAGTAGATACGATGAATATGCATAACTACTTAAGCAAGGGATAAGAAACGTGATTGGAATATCCATATGAGTTAAATATTTGCTTATGAAGTTTTTAGAGTATTTGCAAGGAATAATTTCTGAGGACCTTTCTGTAGTATCCACCTGTGGAATTTTTAAGCTTTTTAAGGGATGGCTGTTAACGCAAAGTAAGAAGTAACCTTTTAAATCTTGACAGGTAAGTCTAGATCAACTGTATCGTGTATCAAAAATTTAATCGAACTATAAACCTAATCTTTGAAGAAGTTAGAATGTTATCAAATATTTTGGAAATCACATCTCAAACAATAATTCCACCACCTTTAAATAAGCACTTTTAATAATTTCTAGGCTAATGAGACCAGTTACCAAATGCACATATTAGGTATTCAACGTGATTTAACCAGACGGTGTATATATTTTTAATCGCAATTATTATTGGTATTTAAAAGGCTAAAATTGTTTTCCAGCGTATTTATATCTGTTTAAATTTTGGAATTTTTCATTGCTTCCTTTATGTACATAAGATCAAATGTGTGACGCAAACCATCTGTACTTATGACCTGCACTTGAATTTTGATTATTTAATTTTCAGAATTATTGGGAGGCCAAAGAACTAATGCCATTATAGACAATTTTCTGGGCATTTGTAATGAATGAATTTTTATATTTATATGCTAATTACCTCATTAACTTGATTGTTAATATTTATTAAATAAATTTAAATTTTATTAATTATAACTAAAAATATGTCTCATTATAGCAAGTATTATTTTCAGTGAGCCTGAAGTACTATTGAACTCAGGGAAATTTATTTAATTTTGAATTGTGCAGTAGCAAAATTATATTGCTGAGAATCTCTCTCATTAACGCATATTCATATTTTTTAAAAACACAAAATTAACTGAATAAAAGTAAATTGGAATAATTTTTTAAAACCTTAAGAAATTAAATTCTTTTATGATGACTTATACTTTGTAATTAGTCAATTATTTTATATTGATTTTGAAAAATTAAACATTAAATTGAAAAATCAAGATACTAAAATAGTAGTACAAATTTATGAGTTTGAATATATTGAATACGTTGCAAAACTGCATTACGAATAATTATATAAAATAATGATGATAACATTATTTTATAAAAATACTATGATCTCTTTCAGTAGAGGGATTTCTTCTGGAAGTAAATCCGTCTACTGAGTGAGGTCATTTATTTAATGAATGGTAGTGTTTTTAACAATTTTGAAGTAATAAAGAAAAAAAGGAGGTGTTAGTAACAGTAAGCATTGGTTTAAATAGTCGTAGAATTGCCTTAAATAATCAGTCAAGTAAAAGATATATTATTTTAGTTAAGTGAAAAAATAATCTTTTTCATCCAACTATTTCATAGCAGTCTGTTTACCTAACCATGTCTCAATAATTAAAATATTTTATAACATAGTTCTACGTGATTATTACCAGCAATAAAAAATAAAAAATCTAATCAAACTAACGGCTGTTGAATATAAAGTTAATTATATTTTTTACTAAAATAACGCATTATTAAAAATTCATTCAATTCAAGAGAGGCGAGCATTTAATCAATATTTGTTTGCATCATTAAAATTAACTTTAACACCAATAATACATTAGGATTATTCATATCACGAAAAACATAGATATGTAAAAATTTTACATGCGTAGTATAAATTACACATTTTAAGTATTTATAATCTGTTCAAAATTTGACATGTTGTAACCAAATTAACTGATTCGTTCTCGTAGGCCTCAATTCTCAATGTATGTTGATAGTGATTACTGCTTCGTGACAGAAATAAAACACAGTGTTCTTGAGATAAAAGAGGCACTTATCAACGAAAATGACTTCAATTCCTTTTATCTACCTCCTCAATTACGTCATTGGGTCCTTTTACTTATACATGTCGGGAAAAAAAGGGGAAGGCTTTAGAAAAATCCTCATGGCATAAAAATGTTCCTGGATGCGAGGGAGTTGCGGCAGGGAATTTTCTTGCTGATCTAAGTGCCGTGACTTGATCTAATGTACTCTCCCCATTCATCAGCTCACTCCAGCGGTGCATTTGTGTTTAAAGGATGACTAGAGATGTCAAGAGTAACTTTCCCTAAAAGTTCCCAGTTTTTCCCTCTCATTTCTCCCTTGGTGAAAGGGAAAAAAGATATGGCACTTTCATGAAATATGCTACATAAACAGAGAGAGGATATCTCTAAAAGCAGCAATATGCTTTTTGGCATTTATTTATGAACTATAGCATTCCTTTTTCTTTCTGTACATCGTATTAATGTCTCAGAAAAATTATTTTTAGAGAAATTTAAAACTATGAAATAAATAAGATTGTTTCTTAATCAAAGCTTGGGTGTATTATTTGCATTTATATTATCCATAAAAGTGCTTATTTGGATCATAAATACTTACTTAATTTTCAATAAAAGATATAAAAAAACTGAAACACATTTCATTTCATAGAACATAGTCATATAACTGTGTTTTATGGCAACATGATTTTCCTATACTTTATTCATTTAAGGGAAATATTTCAACTTAGATTTGTATTCTAATATTATAATGTTTATATTTAAATTAACTCTTGTTTAATAAAGCTTGGGTATAGTTAGTTTTTTTAAGAATTATAAGGCTTTAAAACATTTTCAAAGATATATAAGGCTTTAAAAAAAGGTTTTTGTTTTAATATCTAATTTTTGATTCGAACTTTTACAATCAATTCATATTAAATACTGCTCAAATAAGAAAAATAATTTTCATACATATATGAATGTATTCTGTCAAATATATATTGTCTAATGCTTATGACAAATGCTTAAAACTATTTAATTTCTTGTTTTATTTATGTCAAAAATTTAATTAAATCTTAATAAATGCTATTTCTGTCAAAATTATTATTTAAGCAGATTTATTAAATTTTTTTATTTGTAATTGATCATAAAAAATAATTCCCTGCCTATCTTTTTTCTTTGTATTAGACTTGAGGATATAAGATTTTTCAATCCTTTCTTGTCCAAGACTCCTTTTCTGGTTTGTCCCCAACTGGTTCATACAAAATTGACTCCTACATTTAGTAAATACTCTGTTTTGCATATTTTAGCTCTTCAAATTTTCTTTAGATTTTTAAAAGTATGGTGTACTACATCTACCCTTCATTTAAGGTCATCGTTTGAGTTTCTTCATTAGAGACGATTGAACCAAAGTAATTTAAAGAGTTTGTCTGTTATCTACATAAATTGCATTTAGATAACAGTCAGAGCCTGATTAAGGCAGGGGCACACGGGGCTGCTGTCCAGGGCCTTTATATCAGAAGGAACCCCAAATCAAATGAAAAGTTTATTCTACGTTTTCAACAGAATATAATCATTTTCCAAATCGAATGGAGAGTTTGTTGTTGTGAAGCAGATGGACCTAGGAAGAAGTGTTTGTCCCGGGCTCCAATTAGGAAAGCTGGGCCATGGTTTCGTGTAATCTATGATGAGGCCAACTTTTCCAGCAGATTCTTCGAGTCTTGTTGTTTTTCGTTGTATGTCATCAAATTTAATGAACATCAACACAATGCCGTCAGTGCAATCAAAATCCTCCAGAAATTAACCCAAATATCATTTGATTCCAACTTGTCGGTTCAGTAATATTTTGAATTTCCTGTTCTTTAATGTCGCTATAACACAGAAACTGTAAATCAATTAAAATTTTTATGTTGTAAATTACAGTTGGTATTTATAGAAATAGAATTCTCAATTTGACATTAGAATTATGAATTTTCTTACATTTAAATATATGTTCAAAAGTGTATAACACAAAACAAATATTTTCCAAAAATAGTTCGCAAATAATATAAATCGGTATATAAATATATTTTTAGTTCCAAGAAAAAATACCACCTTCAGGGTTCGAAAGATACAATCATCTCCAAAGATTTTTCCTAAAGAAAAAGAGGGCAGAAGGAGAAAAAATAAACGGTGGGGGAAGTTAATCCCCAGGGACTTTGCTTTCATTCCAAAAACACATTTTTTCAGTCATTTTTTAAAAGATGACAGAAAGTCAATAATAACCTTAATTGGTTTTTTTCCTTTGCTTATAATGGTCGGCAGAGTTACTATCGATCCTTATGTAAATTAAGCTTTAAAATTACATTTTGCTTGTTAATTTGATAGTTTCTTTCGTATAGTGTAATGAAATCAGTTTGATGATGTAAGCATAATAAAAATTTGTTATAAAACATATTATATACTTTGAAGCAATATTGAATCAGGCGTGTGTATCCGAATGTATAGATAATAATTTATTTAAATTATGAAACAGGACGTTTTTCATGGTTAATTAAGGCCATTGCTAACTGAGAATAATAATAAAATATCGTAAATTTTTCAGAGAAGATGAATAAGATAATATGTGAAAAGGATAAGTGATTAACTTTGAAAGCTTATTTTACTACATGATTACTACAGTGATTTTAGTCTCAGCAAGTACCAAGTCCTGCATCTATTTTCCTTGAGAAATTTTAATAATTTCATGATGTATAAGGAAACAAGATTAAGTTTATAGTGGGCTGTTTGGACAATCAGATTTACTCAAATTATTTCACCATACCACATAGACCTAAATTTGTTTTGTTTTAACAATGGTAATTAATAATGTTCATTTGCTACATTGATGTAAGTGAATTTACAAATTGTTTTTGACACAGATTTGCAATTTCGAAGAGCGTTATATTATACCTGGATCACAATAGGTCCAGAAAGTCATTGAAGAGACTTTGATGTTTCAAGCGTGCTTATTCCAAACACCATTTCTTGAAGCATACACGCTTCGGGAAATACCACTTCGAATTATCTCCGAATCTGGCAGACAGAATTTGGTTTGAACGTGAATTCAAATGAGAACAGACTATTTATAGGATGATAGATTAAACAAACAAGAGGAATGAGTATGGCGGTGTTGAGGATATAAAACACGGAGAAGGAAGTGACATGAAATAAGGTTAAAAGCCTGTATATTACTTCTATTCATAAATATATAATTAAATGCAACAAAAATGAATTAAAATTGTGTTCAAAGAAGTGTTTGAATTGACGACTCGGCATGCAGGTCTTACAACTACACCACATAAAAATTAGTTCATTTTCAAGCATTCTATGAATGGCTTGATAAGTGTGTCTGCAGTTGTTTTGACACTTGAAAACGAGAATGCTGAAGACACCAATCTTCTCAGCCCCTAATATCAAGTTAGAAATGCATTTTAGGCATTCTTATATTTCCGCGTTGTATTGGCCCTGGAAATTTTTAAACCTTAGTGAGGACATTCAGAGAAACTTTTGATTATATTATTTGTTACATGGCATTTTATGGAGTACTATTTGGAAAAAGTACGAAAAGCATAAATAAGATAAACAAAATTATTTTCTTTGCTTACATAAGTAAACAGAATCATACTTAAAATAATTTAAAAAATTATGTCAATAGTATGAAGATAATAGTTGAAGGTTCAAGCCATTTGTGTGCCATCTTAATTTCATTGTATTCTTGTTAAACTGGCAATGAAAACTTTCCATTGAGATTACTTCAAATATTTGTGGATTCATTTCTCAATTTAGAAATAAATATTAGTTTTTATTAGATATACATCTTTAATATGTTTCTTCTAGCTGAATTAATCCTTGTGTGTAAAAAGTGAACGTAGAGTGGAATCTTTCTATGAGCGGATAATAAGATTCGCCCCATTCATCTAAATCCTTATATTTAGGTAATATGAGATCGAAAAAGCATTTAAATTTCGATTTTGGTTCTTTAATCTAAGTCTTACATTTTGAGCACAAAACTTCTGCAAATAAACCATAAACGTCTTAAAAATCTTAGAGTATATTTACAAAATAATTTTATTTACTTAAAGGTATCCTACTGTGAAAAATTGGTTTTCGACAACAGGTCTTAATTTTTTATTTATAAATTTTGTACTCAGAAATTTTCAATTTCCATTACTGTTTTTCTTATTTTAGAGTAAGTCAAATAGAAACTAAGATACAGGAAGTTTAAAATACATCATCTTTTGAAAAAGGAAGTAGGAAGTTTCAAGCCGGAAGTGGTAAAAAAAGTAGTATTTTACTTTTTTAACTATTTCTTGAAATTTATATGTTTTCCTATAATGTGCTGATCGAAAATCATAAGTATGAGATCGTTATATAACTTATATATTAATGAAAAAAATGGCAATTTTAATTTTCCTAATTAAAATTTTCCTAAAATTGAAAGGAAATAACCGTTTTACAAAAATATGCTTTGTGTAATTAAAATTTTGGATTATATTTTGTTTTCACATTATAGTTTATCTAAAAACAAGATAAAAGAAAATTAACATTAAATTTTAATCAAAAGTTGGCTCGAACGTAGGCAGACTCCTTAAGAGTCTTAATTTAAATTCATTAATTTTTTTTCCTTAAAGAATATCTCTTTCATTACTATTATTTTTTTATGCGTGTGAGTGTGTGTGAATTTTAATTTTATTCGATTTCATTACCTCATTTAACATCTGTAACATTGAAAATATTATTTCAAGTTTAATTTTAAATATTTCTGCATTAAATTCATGGATTTTCAGTATTATTAAAAAATCAGTACACAAGTATCTATTTTACAAAATTATTATAATATTTTAGTTTATATTTTATCAACATTCATTGCGTTTTCTTTGAGATGTTACGCGCCCCATTAAAAATATTATTTTCTACTTTTAAATCTTAGTTTCTTCAAGCGTCAATTTTTTTTTTTTTTTTTGAAGTTTGAAGATTCTTAAAATTAATTATTGAAAATGCAAAAATGCTTTTAAATAATTTATCATGATATTTTTCATACATATAATTTTCCATTAAATTTCATTACTTTATTTCACATTTAAAATGTTAAACTCACCATTAAACATTTTTTTCAATTCAAATTCAATGTCAATTTATTAGATTTTATAAATTGCTTATTAGATTTCCATATTTCTCTCAATAATTTATACTGAAGTTTAATATAAACTTTATTTCTGTGTGTTAAATTTCATTAATTTATTTAATATTTATGATATTACGCTTGATTAGAATAAATATAATAAAATTTAGATATCACTTAGATTAAATATTATTTAATATTTAAAATGAAGAATTGCTTATATAAAGTATAATTTATATTAATATATTTTAAATGACATATTTTTTCTGAAAATTCAAATTCTCGAGTGTATTTATTTATATTCAATTAATATATTTTACTATTTTTTCATAGCATTTCAACTATAATTCATTTGCCATTAAATTTAATCCAGTTTATTTTATAATTTTAAACTATAACTATTTATATATTTTATTTAAGTCCATCATAAAAATATTATTTCTTTCTAAATGTCAAATTTTTCCTTAAATCTGAAAGGTTTTCGTTATCACTTTTCCTTTACCATCAGACTTTTCGCGCATATACTGCACTAATCTAACCCCTTCCTAAACCATTAAAAAATCGTGTAATTTAAATGATATCGAAACTTAGTATCCAATCAATTCGCAGAAGTAAGTGTTTTTTGTTATGCTAATTTTCTTAATCCCACGAACTGATAGACACAAAGCAGAGGCTAAAGGTTTTTTTTCCCAAACATATCTCCAAAATCTGTCAGAGAGAAAGAGTAATTTTCTCTCCAACGTTTAACCGACTGAATCGAAAATTAAAATTTAAAAAAAAAGCCAAAAACTAAAGGAAAAATTTCTTTTAAAAAGACTTTCCTATTAGCTAACTTCAAAAGAACTTAATTAATATACTTACCTTTAAAAGAGTTCGGATTCAAAGAATTTCTTTTATCACAGCACCTCTTTTTCGTTGTTCCTATTTCTTTTTTAATGATCTCCAACTGACATACTTTTCCCAAAGTTAAAATTAGATATTGTAAAAAAAAAAAAAAAAAAAGTAGTGGGAGTTTAAAATGAATAATAGAAATGTGGTGTAGAGCAAGAACTGTTTTTTTTTTATTTATATCCAAATGCCTTTGTTTAATCGGTTCTCGTATTTCTCGTGTCTCTGGCAGGGAATCATATTAAATGAGTTTTATAATGTTTCATTGATTAAAAGCGCGATAAATTCGATAACATTGGAATTGGAATTTAAATAGAATAAATTAATAACATATTGGAATGTTCCTACGTAAATCATTTTTGAAAGATACATTTTTTTGGTAAATCACATTGTTTTCTTTTAGGAATATTAATTATTTCACGTATTTTTGATTTGTCAAAAATATTCCTTGAAGTACATTTGTAATTGAAGTTGTCATAAAATTGACTCATTTCATATGACTTCCTATTCATATGTCAAGTATGATTTGACGGTATTTGTTTCTTAGTTTCATGCGTTCTCTGATTAAATTCTATTAATTTTGAATCTAAGGCACAAGTGCCTATAATCCATGAGTCCAAATTCTGAATTTTTTTTTGCGATGAGAAATGTTGCCAAGATGACGTTTTCTGACGTGCGCGATGACGTAATCACTAGGGTTACCAAAATAGTATTTTCTGCATAATTCTCATAGTTCTCCATATGTATTAAGTAACTAAAAAGAGGTTGCCAGATACATAAGAAAATCCGCTAAAAAATTGCTAATCGCAGAATTTTGCGTCATTGATTATTCAGCACCTGTGCCAAATCTAATAGGTAACAATTTGATTTGTTCTGGTATTTGTTACGCTGTTTTGTTCATTTGTCTTAAATTTGTCGCCATTTTGTCTTCAGTGTTCTCCATGATAAGCATTTCAGTGAAACTAATTTTTTAAAGCGTTACTTTGTTCTATAAAAGTATAAAATGGTGACTAAATTTGAACTACGAGGTAAGTTTGGCAAACCATTTGGCATCTGTTGATAAAATATAAGCTACCTCAGTATCTTCTTCTTACTTCTCATAAAACAATTTTGACAGCAAATTTCTTGTACTACAATAAAACACCTTCATTTTTTTGTCGAGATAATATTTCTTTCTTTACTTATTTAAGAAAACTATTCAGCTTAGTCAGACAAAGCAGAAATTAAAAAAGTATAAATATTTAAGGCTTATTCATTGTTAAATAATATAAGATTTTAAAAAAATGTTGATCTAATTTCTGTATAAAATTAAATTCAGCAATTTTCAAAAATGAAATACGAATCTACACAAAAAATAATGTAAGCAATCTATATTTGATACTTATCACATGAAGTATTACAAGTATTAAGTCACAAATATTAAGTATATAGTTGCAGTCTGATTATATGAATTGACTTTGTTATATATTTCATAATAATTTTCGAATACTAAAGCTGTGGTCGAAATACGTAATAACTTGAAAAATGGAAACAATAACTATATCTATTCATACTTGTGCAAAATATAACAGGTTTTAATAATAACAATATCAAACAAAGTGTATTTACCTCCTATCAAAATATCGACAATTATACATGCACACAAATAAAAAAAATGATATTCTTAACTTATTATAGAATTCACATTCTTATAGTTAGATTCTTTAAAAAAATCCCCCTTTATTAATAATACTATCAACTTCAGATTTCGCAGTTCATTTTCGATTGTGAATTTTTCAGATGAATTTCCATAGATGCTGATCTTTCAACAGATTTAGTAATAAGAGTCTTATTTGTGTGTGTGTGTGCGTGTGTGATTTGTTGAAAAATCTATGTATTTAATGCTTTATTGAATTCTTATAACTGAAAGATTCATATTAAAAATTCCTATTTAGTATATAATGATACAATCAATTAATTACAATGTAAAATACTACACTTGTATCGGAATTTTATATTCCAGAAATTATTCATATAAGGTGAAAAATTTTACTTGTATAATTTCTGGAACTGAGGGAGAAATTATGAAACTATTGCTTATATAAGTAAGTTATAAGATAATCTATATTCAGAATTTTACAGAGATTTTGTTAAATTGCATGACATTTTCGAAGTAAATTGAAAACTTAAATATTTTTTTTTAATTTAGGAGATCTTTATTGCCAACACAACTGAAAGTAGAAGAATCATTATAATTTCTTCATTCAGTTGTTTTGTTTTCTATCTAAATAATTTATAAATATTTTTTCAATAAATTAGTTAAAAATATCTTATTTATAAATTTCCGTGACACATAGTCAGATAAACGTCTTTTCTACCTTGCGATTTTTCTTGAAAATTATTTTTTGAAAACAGTCCTTTTTGAAGTAATGATTTGAATAGTGAGTAGAAAATCTTTAAGAAATCGTTGATCTTCAGTACTCGATGATTATCGGATTTGTCAAATTCATTTCTGACTTTAAATAAATATTTTTTTTGGTATTCAAATAAATATAAATATTTGATTTAGATTATATCAGATCATTGCGATGTTTTAAGAGTAAATTTTGCGATATTTTTTAAAAATTAATTTTGAAATATTTTTTAACAAT
Organism: Latrodectus elegans; assembly: GCA_030067965.1. Classification (NCBI taxonomy): domain Eukaryota; kingdom Metazoa; phylum Arthropoda; class Arachnida; order Araneae; family Theridiidae; genus Latrodectus; species Latrodectus elegans. The sequence continues at coordinate 32,220,259 of CM057820.1, read as the reverse complement.
TAATTTAACGATTTTCTGAGAGTTAGCTTCTTAAAATTGGCTGAGTTTTAGGTAGTAAAAGAATAGAAATTTACTTCTTTTAACTTGAACTGTACATTATATTTCTAGGAGCGTACATATATAATAGATGTGTTCTTCTATGCATAAAATTATAGTTCTTACTAAATGTTTAGCATAATAAATATACTTCTTATGATAAAAATATGAGAAATAAAATGCTTATGAAAAAGTGAAATATTTTTTGTTACGATCACATAGGAACATTTTCTACATTTATCATATTCTAATCCAAGTTATAAACTAAATAGTTATAGCTCTTGGATTCAATTAAAAACCCTGTGGGTTCAGCTGTCATAATGGTAATGAATGTTCGTAATGTTTTGAAGAACTTTTTAAATTGAATGTTAATGCCGAATAAGCCATTGAGTGCAAAATATTATTTTAGTTCTTCAAAAAAGCTGTAATTTACTGCATCTTCATTAACAAGCATGCCACGTGTATTTATCTCAAGATTTACTTTTTAATGATATAAATTTTACAAAAGATTAGAACGCTTTTGGTTTCTTTTAGAAAGATTAATAAATTTCATTGATTGCTGATTTTTATATACATTAAAAAGCACATATATTCAATTACTCTATACCTTCTGAAATATAATTACATCAGGAATTATTAAAGTTTTTCATGAAACATATAAATGATTATATTAATGAACTAATTAAATGATTATATTAATGAACTTTATGTTAATGAACTAATACACTGCGAATAATTTATTTATTTATATTCAAAACAAGACTTGAAATGTTTCTGATCTCCATTTGGTACAAATATATAACGTCAATACCTTGCTTTTATGTGTAAGGATTCATTATTAAAATTTCAAAATTAATTTATAAATTTACATTATTTAACTCTTCAATTCACATATAATTATATTTTCGCTCTTATTCACTTTTCGCTACACAGCTGTTAAGCATGTTTGCTCTTCAAACTGTTTCAAATGTTTCTTAAATAACATTAAAATAAACGAAGAAAAATCTTACATTATCTGTAAATTTTATAAATATATATAATTTACAGATAATGTAAGACCCTTTTTCTTTCTATATATATATATATATATATATATATATATATATATATATATATATATATATATATATATATATATATATATATATATATATATATATATATATATATATATATATATATATATATATATATATATATAATTTAAATTTTGAAATTCTATCTATAAATGAATATTAAGAGTGAAAATTTATTGGAAATATTTCTTAGATTAGCGAAATTTCAAACAGAGATAAAAACCACATTCTTCTAAATAATTTTATAAACATTCTATACTTATGCTATATTATTAATTCTTAATGATTTTGTCTGTTTAATCAATCTTTTCTAAAATTAGATTATTTGGATGTATAATGATATATTTTATTACTAAATAGAATTATAATGATAGAGAATTTAACCTTACATTCCGATTCCATCTCAACCAACTCTTACGTAAATCACGACAACAATTCGATTCCAATAGGAATCAATCATTAAATATCAAGATTTACTAGCTAACATTGACATTTGAGTCCACACAGGCAATCTACTCTGTGCTTTTGATTGGACGGATGCTGCCTGCAGAACTTACTCTGGGAATCACAAGTGGAGAGTAATTGGAACCAACAGTTCTCAATGATTACTACAATGACTCGGCTGGCACGAATGGAGTGAAATTTCTAAACAAATCATGTATTAGCACCAGAGCACTGTTCTAAAATTATTTCCAAGAAATTCAATGGGGCCTATTATAATAAATAGGTAAGCATATACAATGAATATAGAAAAAAATCATCTAATTTGTTTAAAAATTCAGTTATATTAATTTGTCTTTTAACTGCATACAGTTTTCACTGCATTCATTCCAAAAAACGGTTCAGTTCCAGGATGACAAATTCTGAGTTTATTGATTTTTTTAACGGATTTTCTTATATATATGGCAACCTGGTTTTTATTACGTCATAAATATAGAAACCTATAAAAATTATGCAGAAAATTCTATTTTGGAAATCCTAGTATTTAAGTCATCACGCACGTCAAAATACTTCATCTTATCAACTTTTCTTCCTCGCCAAAAATATTCAAAATTTGGAATCTTTTATTATGCAGCATTTGTGCCCCAAAACAATCAAACACATCTTTTTACATTTAATATAATATATTATTAAAAAAAATCATCTCAGGCATTTAAATTATTTCTTAAATAATATCATGATTTTGCAGATAAGAATAGTTTCCTTATTACAAGCTTAAAGCAGCATTAAATTACTGTAATATTTCATTATAACAATGAATTTAATATGGAGGTTTATAAATAATCTATGAGAACAATGTGTGATGCTGAAATATAATTTCACATGTGTATTAGTCTTGTTTGAATAAAATTTTGTACGCTAACGTATTTACATAGTATTATCAATACATACTTTCACTTATAGAAGAAGACAACTGAAGACGAAAAATGTTGTACAGTTGTTTACATATTTTTTATGTATTCCAGCAGATCTTTCGAGACCCAAGAACAGTAAATGAATAAATAGAAATGGCTTTTACCACAAGTCTATTTTTCTGTGCAATTTTAATTTTTTTTCATTTCAATTTGCAAACGAGTAATATTAATTGATCAAAGATTACTGTGTATATTTTATATAATGAATCGAAACTGATGTTTATTTCGATTTTCTTCTAAGTAAGCAGACGATTTCGTCCGCGAGAAATCGATGACATCACATGAAAATACCTAATTCAACTATTCTTTTCAAGCAAATATTCCAAATCAATTTGTTGAATTTAACAAAATAAAATATGCCTGCAATTTAAAATCAAGAAACAGAATTACAAAAGCTCTATTTTTACTAGAAACTTAAAACTATTTTAAAGAAACATAATTTCATTGAAATAAGAAATAATAGATTTTATGTATAGTAAATACAATTGGTTATGAATATGTTATCTTAAAAACGGCATTGAAAATTCAAGTTTAGAATAAATAAAATATCAAACTACTTCAAATAAAAGAATAACGTTTTATTTCATAAAAGAGTTAAGCAAATAATAGTTTGTTAAGGAAACACACAAATTATTTAAGCAATAAATGACTAAGTTTGTCTCATTAAAAATACTTCATTAGTTTAATTTTACATTATGATTTCAAAAGTGTAAATATTAAATTTTAAATTTAGACTCTGATATAATACCCGTTTTATATGATATTTTAAGTCTTCCAATAATATTTTAAAAAAATAAAATATAAAAATTTGCTTTATTAATTTTTCATTTCTATAATAAGCTAATTACAAAAAAGAAATGAATATTGAAATCTCTAACGCTAGATAATGGAATGGAATTTTTAATTAAAAGAAAATAATCCTTTCTTCGAAATTTGTTTTGATTATTAAAACAGAAAAAAAGGGGTATTATAATTTTTTTGCCGTTAAAAATGTCTCGAAGACTTAATTCCCATGACTTTAATCTCTTAAACTTATTATCACGACAAAAACTAAAGAACTAATTTGGTTCTATCGCACAACCATTAGTTTTCAGCCTTAAGCATGAAACACTTCTCTTATATCCCCTAATCTGACATTCTAAATGAAGAATTTTGTTTCTTTGCTTTAATCTGAATTCATATTCTTTAGGCAAAAAAATTTATCAAAAAACGCTTTTAATATTGATTTTTGCTTCAGAAAATTTAAGCCTCTGATTAAAACTACTTTTCAAATATTTGGAAATTTGTAAGAAATGTATAACTATGTTTAAATAGAATAATACATGATGTGTAAAAAATATTTAATACAAATAATTTTCTTTAATTTTCTTTAATTTTGCTATTTTCTTTAATTTTAATAAAAATTCAGTGATTGTTAAAGAAACAAAAATATTCCTTAAGGAACTCCTTTTTAAAAGATTTTTTTGAAGAATAAAAGGTAGAAATTACATTTTTTACAGAATTTTTACCACAAGCACAAACTGCAAAATATCAAAAATTTGAAATTTTTGTATTGCCCGCTGCAAAAAGTGATCAAATCGAAAAATTATAGATAATTTGTTTAAATATATGAGAAAGACTATATATAATATTTTAAGCAAAAGTATCTGAATAAGTTTTGAAATCTGCAAAAAGATATTATTTTTCTTCAAATGGAATTTTGACTACTTGTTTTTTTCATAAATTTTATCAAAACTAATATGAAATTTCCATTTAAATTTCTATCAAATGAATGCAGTCTAAGTGTTAGTAATTATGTTTTACTGTAAATATTATACAATAGAATGTGTATTGATAATTCAATGTATACAGTTAACTTAATTAAACATGCAGGCATTAATATTTAAGTAAAAAATTATATAACAGTCAAACAAAAGCTTGCTCCATTCATTATTTACTAAATGGTAAAAAGCCAAAAGTGGTATTATAAAATATTCAGTTTAAAGCATAAGACACATAAGAAAGTTCAAAGTTTTCATGTACTTACGTATATAAATGATTTTTTTAAGATATATTTTTACTTACAAGGAATTAGCTTAAAGCAAGATATTGATAAAGAAACGTTTTAGGTATATCGATATAGAAATGTTTTCATCGTTCATATGCCTTAATTGCCAACAGGATAAAAAAAGAAACTTTTTCTCTTGTTCAATAGCCTTAGGGCTACCTTCATCTTCTAGTACCAGACCTTAATAAGCCAAGATGAAACCTATAAAACTCCGACAGGTTTCTAGAAAAGAGTACTTAAATTAAATTACAAGTTCTTTTTTTTTGGGAAGGAGCATTTCAAAGAAAAGAAAATGACAAAGTTTTGATTAGATATTCCACGCGATGTATTACAAAAATATCAAAGTTATTCACTGACAAAAGTTAGTTAGATATAAATATTAAAACGCTTTCCGATATATTTTTATTGGTTGAATTTAAAAATATTGGTTGAAATTTTGACCTTTTGTGTATTTTATACTATTTAGAAGTTATTATTAATATTATAGTTTGCTAGTAAAAAGATCTATGTTTGAAAATTAAAGCAAGTATTTTATGTACGTAACTTTTTTTTTTCAGTTTAAATATTTTGCTGAGAATGAAGAGGAAACTATTTTTCTGAAAATATATTAATAATAAAAATAATATTCCCAATCTTACATTTTATTCAAAAATAACATATTTTAAAGCAATGTTATAATCCAGGTAAGTAAATGTAAAAGAGATTAACAAATGTTTTTGTTTTAACATGCAAATTTAATAAAACATTTCAACAGATTAAAGCAAAATTGTAGGTAAAACAAAAACTTTTGTTCTTCGATTTATAAAACATGTTATTATAAAATTCTTATTTGTAGTGTATAAATTTTTAAATATTTTTAATTACAAATCTACGAGTTTCATTGAATTATGCTATGTAATATATATTAAAAATTTTACGTTTTTTTAAACAATTTTTTATGTGTTTTTCAAAACATTTTGATATTTTTATTTTTTTATTAACAGGAAAAACATTTTAGTAAAAAATGTCATTGAATTTCAATAAACATATTTTTTAATAATTGGGGAAAAAATTGAAAGATTAATTATTAGTACATCTCTTTAGGCTATCTTGATTAAGTTAGGAAATATTAAATTAAGATATTAATTTTAGGAGTTCTTCATTGATATCCTATACCTAACATGAAGCTAAAAATCTCTATTATCAACTTCATTTTACTTAATAAAAAAAATCAACTTTCTAAAATTTGGTTGATTTTTGAAAAGTGCTTAATTTCTGAATAAAAATTATTATGATTTTATACTATGAATTTACATACAATGTAATATACAAATGTATTTATAAAAGAATGTCTTTTTTAAATTTTGATGATAACTTTCTATAAATATTCATTCAATAAAGATTTTAATTTGTGCGCTCTACGCGGCTTGTGTTTTATGGCACACAAAATACGATTGTCAACTGGTATATGTCTTTTTAAAATAATGTAATGGTTTTATAAATTCTATCACTTTATAACATCAAGGACTGCATGCTGTTATTTTAATTAATTCAAATGAAAAATTATTTTACTGATTTAAATAAATTATATATGCATAAATAAATTATAAATAATTATTATAAATATAATTTATATAAATATATATTATACCATATTATATACATTAATTATAAAATGTCTTAAGTTTGAGAGGAAATTATTAAAAAAAGTATGCTTTCTACTATGCAACTCATAAGAAAAAAAAATGAATTTTCCAATATTTATCAAATAGTGCCCATTACAAATTAAAGCTATTACTATTAATAAAATATAGATAAGGCTTTTAAGTCCACTGTGTGAAGTCCAGTAAGGTGACATAACATGACCAGATGCTCTTAGCCATCGATTGGTGAGCTTAGAGCCTAAAGCCATGTGGGATTGATTATCTTTCTTTCTTTCATCTTCCATGTGACAAAGCTCATATCTGTAATGGGGGAGAAACTTCCCTTCTCAGTTTCAAGTAAGCCATCAGGTGGAAACAGAGTGCACTGAGCGGGAAAATTCTGTTATATTTTTTCCCTTCTCGTATTCCTTACTTTTTCCTTTCGGCGAGTTGTTTCTGCCTTTTGGCTTTTTCTGTTTTCAAGATTGAGAAATATGTTTTAAGCAGTCAAACTGCAAACCTAGAAATATTTTTAATTATGGTTGACATTTAATATTCTGCTAGTATGAAGGAGAAATATTTAAATCATAAAATTGAAATTTCTAAAATTAAATATTTTTTATGGAATTTTTTATTAAAAATTCATTTTGTGAAAAATTTTAAATCAAAGTTATATTTGTCATATAATATATTTTATTTTTAGATTGTTATAGCTAATATCCCATAAAATTTAATAAAAATAATAATGTTATATTTTATAAATTCTTGAATTTATAAAATTAGTTAGTAATATAGATCATTATAATTAATTTACTTGATAATAATCGTGAAAAAAATTTTTATCATGAAAAATAACTTCTCAGACTAATAATTCAATCGCATTTTATAAAATGGCACTTAGATTTTATGAAAAGCTTTAGATGTGATAGTAAAAATAATCATTTTTTATGTGTCAGAAGGTTTCTTTTTACACGCAAAATATTTTCTTGCAATTATCTATAAAAATTCAATTTCTCTTCAACTATGAAAATATTTTCCTTGATGTCATAGCAAGTTATCATGCAACAGTAAATATAAATTTTCTTGTGTAATTTCAGTGTGATTCAATAGTTTTAAATTTTCATAACTGTATTTTTGTTATTTATGACACTTGGACAAGTCAAGCCTGGCTATGCAAATTTAAGTCAGTAGTTTGTGTATTTCGTTTTAACCAGAGCACCACGAAGGTGAAAGTACGACTTTGTTCTAAACTCCTCCAATAGATGGCACCAGCAGAGAATACATTTTCTAAATTTTGATATTGATCTGGAGGGAGATTAAATTTTCCCCAGACTATTACATTCATTATAACTTCTCAAGGACCGACCATAAGACAGATTTTGATTCCACAGGTTTAACGAGAAAGTATAAATTTCATAATTGTTCAACCTAATATAAAAAGAGCTGAATATATTTCCCTTCCATTAGGTTTCTTTTAAATGATTTTGCATATTGTTGAAGGAATTTATAGTTAATACCAGATTCACCACATGCTTACTTTGTTACACATGCTTACCACGTTTGTGTTTTATTAGAAGAAAATATTTATGTAGATTTCAGAGATCTCTTCTAGTTATGAAATGAAAAGGTAAACGTGCATTTACAATTGAAATAGAATTAAAACCGCATGAGTGAAATGTCTGTATCCGGTATACCAAATACAGTATTTTATAAGATCTCTTGACTGAAATTTCATTTTAATTTTGAAAACCTGAAGTTCTATTGTTTAACACCTAAAAATGTATGTTAAAGAACAAATTTTAAATTTTAATTTATCAATGAATTGAAAAGTCAAATATTAATTTATTTCAAAGAATGCAAAACTCTGAAAAATATTACATATTTTTTATACTTAATACTAAAATAAACAAAAATTTTAAAAAATTATTTCTATTTGGAGTTTTAATTTAAAAAGGAAAATATTAATGTCTATAGTATAACATAGAAAGTCTACATTTTATAAAATAATTTTTCTAAAAAAAAAATAATAAAAAACTTCTCAAAATTGTGTTTATATAACGAAATGAAGTCTTAGGAATAGATTAGCTGAAAACTAATCGAATAGAATGTTCAATACTTGAAAACTCCTCTCTAATTATTCAATCATAAAATATTAAAATCGGAACTATTTACATTGTAATATATTTAAACTAGTGACATATAGAGAAAGGTGAAAACACATTTGATGAAGAGGTCAAAAACAATGCACTTTCATATATTATAAAATTATACCATAGGAATATAGAAAGAAGGGTCACCAGATACCATAAATATCTTTTCGTTACTCTCAAAAGCAATGCATAGATTTAATCAGAAGCAATGCAAAGATAGATGACAATTTTAACAAGATGAAAATAATCAAATGTGCTTTCTTGTTGAAGATAGAATAATTTCGAAGCTGCGTTTCACATTCCTAATTTAATTGCACTGAGTTATTAGTCACTTGTAATTGCCTACAAAATTCGCAATCAAAATTTGATCTCAAATATTTTTTTTACTACTGTGGGCATTTGGGTGACTAACCCTTCGCCACAACAAGGCCAGTAACGTCTACTCATTTGCTGTTACCCAGCGGGCACCTGTGAACCAATTCACGAAGGTGAGAAGTATTACCCGTAACGTGCAACCACAAAAACCTGTTTATAATAAGGTAGGCCACATTCATACATCATCACAGAAGAAAAGGGCAGAGAAAGAGAGAAAGTAACACTCATGCCTTTATCAGGATTCGAATCCGGGACCCACTGCTCAGGAGCGAGGAACGTTAACCACTAAGCCATCGGTCGGCTCGCATCTCAAATATAAAACACAGATTCTATTTAAAATTAGTCAATCTCCTGATATAAGTTTCATTCCCTTCTATGCCATAATTGACATTTTAACTCAAGACTTATTTCTAAATTTTGCTTACATTGATTCAAAAGATGAAGTACTTATCAAGCCAAGATACAAGTGAAAAATAATTCAGATGTATTCTTAAACCCAAACATGGGAAATTATAATTCATGCAAAATAATTATATACAGCAAAGGAAAATAAGTGTATCAATTGAAATTTCATCAATTTTTAAAAAAACAAAAATCACTTTTAGTGAATTGTAGATTTAAAAAATAACTTACATACAATTTTATTATGAATAATATATGATTTATGAAACTGATATATATATATATATATATATATATATATATATTCTTGTATATCTTTAATAAAAGAAAACAAAGTAATAAATATTCTATTTATTGGACAGACTTTGTTGATAAAATTAAAAACAATTTGGATTTTATTTTCAAGCATATTTATGTTAAAGGAAATATTGGATTTATAAAAAAAAAAAATATTACCTACACACAAATTCTGTTCGAAAAAATAAAAATATGGTAGTGATTCTTCCTTCAAGTACGCAGCGAATCATTTGAGCAACATTAAGCTCAAAAGTAACGGAACAAAATTATTTTTTTCCTTTATTTGCCGAAAGATGAAAAAGGTTCCGAGGATCAAGATATACTTTCATTTGGAAGCATCGAAGCGTTATGAGAAAAGAAAATGAGATACCTTTAAGAAGATCCATTTTTCTTTGAGACTAGTTTGATATAAAAGAAAAAATTTATATAGTAATATCTGTATTTATATACTGTAAAGGTAGAAAGAATATTGTCTTTGGTTAAATTAACTGAAATGTTTTACTTTTAAAATGAAGAAAAATGTATCAGTGGAAAAAATTAAACAAGTAGTAATTTTGCTTTTGTCGAGAATGTAAATTCAAAATTGTTGAATTTCTTGTATCCCTCAAAAGAAGAATAAAACTATCCAATTCAAGAATTATTAATTTTAGCTTAGAGTTAAAAAAATTAGGTTAAATTTAATTTTTTATAAATACACAGTAAATTTACTTCCTTTTGCCTTAAGTTATAACACATTTTAAAAATTCATGGCATTTCATACTTATTTTTCAATATAACAATAGAATTAGTATTGGGATATCAAGCAAGTGTTATAATTTAACAACAGTAGGTTGTTATAGTTTATTGTTATTACAATATAGTATTAATACAAATTTGTACATTTGAAAAATTAACTTAATCAAGTTTATGTTACTAAAGAATTTTCTTTATTTGTACCCATTAACACTCTCTAAAATTTCAAACTGCGTGATAATCTTAGTTACATAGAGAAATCTTGTCGTTAGCAAAAAAATGTAAACTTGTTTTATCGATTAATTAAAAATTGCTGATGGTGTCCATTGAAATCATGTTTAATAAGTGAATGATAAATTAATAACACATTTTATTGCTTTTGGGAATTCTGTATTCCACTGTCCATTAAAAATCCTTGTAAATTCTTAAAATTAGTAATAGTCACTGTAAAATCGTAAACAACATATGAGTTATAAGTTGTGAATGAAATAATTTATTAGATTTTAAAATTCTGTATTTTATACTTGCAAAACATTTTCTAAATTCTTCAAATTATTTTTGACATTACAAAAATTGTGAGTAAGAAATCAGGAATAAATCGTGAATAACAAATTTTATTGCATTTTTGGATTCTCGAAAATTTATCTCCTGTTTAAAATCATTATGAATCCTTAAAAACTCCGGATGGGCAATACAGAAATGTGAACAATAAATTATTTGTAATATATTTAATTAGATTTTGCAATTTTGTATTTGGTGATCATTAAGATTCTTTGGAATTCTACGAATGGAATTTATGCACCACAGAAGTCGTGAGTAAGGATTAAATAATAATTTATGAGTAACAAATTTTATTTTATTTTTGAATTTTGTATTCTGTGGTTACATTAAAAAAACTTTTGAACTTTTAAGAACACTGATTATCATAATAGTAATTGGGGATAAAACACATGAGCCGTAAGTTGTGAGTAAAAAATTTAATTGCAATTTTCAATTCTGTATTTCAGGGCTATAATATTACTCACAATTTCTGAAGTACTTGTTAGCGATTTTAAAGGAATTCATGAAATTAGCTTATATTTTTAATCTATAAAAACAAAAGTTTTCCCTGTAATTACGATAATATGATTATGAATAAAGTTTAAGGCATTAAATCAACTAATACTGCGTATTGAAATGTGTTCTTCGTTATCTTTATTAGAATATTTCCATACTAATTTTTAGATGAAGAATTTATCAGAACTTTTGAGCAGAAAATTATTTATTTGAAATGGAAAGACTATTTGACCACAGAAGTGAGAAATGTTTGGATATCATTCCATTATACACTTGCAATAGATCATCGAAGTGATTGCTAAGCAGTTTAAATCAGAAATAAAGTTTGGTGTCTACATAAATTTTTTCAATAAATGATAATTATTTAGTTTTTTATATATGTATATAAAAATTAAATAAAATGTATTAACTTCTAAAGGTATAAACCTTTTTAAACAATGCACAACGTAAATATCTGCGACAATAACTTAATTTTTTTCCCGTTTCGAGGATTGTCATACGGATAGAGAGAAGGCATAGTTGGAGTTGTAAGCTTTAGTGTTCTGTCATTTTTTTCCACATGGGTTAAGATACAACAAAGGGATTTGGTACTATGATTGATTTCAAATAGCAGCAAATAGCCGCAGGTAAAGAGAGATTTGAAAATATAAAATGTTAATCTGGTATCCAAAGTATATCAATATCCCTTATTCAGCTGAGCAATTCAGGAAAATTTTTAAGAATTTCGATGTAAAAATTTGAAAATTTTCTCCCAGAAACTCATGAAAATGCCAATATCAATAATTAAGTAGTTAGAAACTTTATGGTTTTAAAAAATAAAAAAATATGTTCTGAGAGGAAATAATTTCATTGAAATCAACATTTTATAGGAAATAGCAATAAATTTAGACCTTGGTATTATATGTGGGCTTATCGTGACTTTGTGATACGATTATGTTCTTCAACAGGGAAGATTCTCTCTGAGACTATTTTTAACAGGCTTAGATGGAGGCTATGTTTGTGGTTTAATCTTGGATATCAGCAATAGTGGGAGCTTTGGAGTTTTCCAAGTTCCATACATTTAATATGGAAAAAAAGTAGGGATCTTGGACAATTCTGAAAAGTCTTCTGGAAAGTTGTATGTGGTCGGTGTTTAAATCCATTATACCTTACTTCAGCTGTTATCTATCAGTTACAGAGTGTAGATATTTTTTTCATATTCCCGTTTTTAACTATTTCATAGTATTTATTTTTGTTTTGAATAAATTCATGAACTAGATTAAAAACACATGATACAAAATACAGATTTTTGGATATTATGAATCTTTTTCAAAACTCCAATATTTCAATTCTTCCTTATATAAGTTGAAATGATACAAAAATAAAAATAGACAGTTATCTCCTTTCTAATTTTGGCTTATTTGCAATAATCTATTTAAATAAATAAACATGATCCACAATATATCTCAAGTCATCATTATCAAATATATTCTGCATAGCTTAAGCAAATGTATCAGGATAATAACATAAAATTAATGATTTAAATAAGCTCAAATATGCATAGAGGAATGACTTTATTTAATGAATGTGATTGTATGTCAAAAATTTCATTTATCAAGCAGATTTGTAATAATATATTGTATAACTTTCCGCCATAAAATTTTATTAATCATTCTATATGAGAAAATTCCATTAGCTCCTCAGTTCCGACAGACGTAACTCATGCTATATAAGGCACTAATTAAATCTCTCCAAACAAGTTGGGACATGTTGAGTTGCAGTTATTTGCCTAAATTTGTTCAACTTAATCTATACTTAAGGAATGAGAACACATAACGTTTCGCTTTATAAAAGTAGACGCAGTTGTTAGTATCTGAGAGTCTTAAAGGACTAACGCGAAGATTTAGACTTGCAATTTCCATCCAATATATGTCACATCTGCTAAAAGGTTGATCTATTATTGCGGAGTAGTTTGATAATTTGGTGGCTGGTAGACTTTTTATTTTCCAACTTATATTTTGGACGAGACGTTGGTAACTAGGTTTAATAAACATACTAGATATTATTCAAAGTGGCTAATCCACTTAACATCAATGTAAATAATTAACCTATTGATTCCGAAAATAAAAGAAATACGCTGTGAAATTGAATAAAAAATAATTCATGATACTGAGTTTAAATAATACTAATTAAATATGAAAAAATTATCATAAAATTAAAAATAATGCTTAAAGATCAAAATGATGCGTGCACAGTGCTCATTTATTGATCGCAATATCCTAAATTAAGCTTTCACAAAATACAAGTGAGAAAAAATTAAATATATGTAGTTCTCTTTATCAAATTCGCTTAAATATTTCGAAGATAGTGATAAATCAAAATGACATATAGTTATTTATGTTTTACATATTTCATAATGTTAGTTTTGAATATTGGAGCTATAAATTACTCGCATCGGATGTATTTTAAGAATAATATGCACAAATTATAGATCCTTTGTGCCTTAAACAAATGATATACAGCTTTGTTGTTGAACTAATCAGCATTGCCTAACAGCATAGGTATTTTACTTGCTTACACTTTATTTCTGTAATCATGGCAGTTGATAAAAAATTTACGGAAATGAAAAGCAAAAATATAATTAATTCTATTTTATAGTATTTTCATTAGAATAAAGTGTATTTTACACTCGGAAAATTATATCTGAAAATTTCAAAAATTTGATTTCTTTTTTTAACATATACTTAAAATTCCTTATTATCTGAATAGCTGGACTTTAGATATATTTTTGGCATTAATTTGTGATGTGAATAATTTATTTTTTTCAATAATTTTTATGCTGCATGTTAAATAACTGGAAATTTTTTTTTATCGAAAATGATTAACGAAGTCAAAATCTGTACTATACTTTGAGATTTTGCATCATTTAAAAATACTTTGTCAATTAAATAAACTCATTCATTTTAAAATATAAAATCAATGCTATTTTCCCGATTTCGTAGCTATGCTGGAAGCAAATTCAGGATGTTCATAGTCTAAAAAAATAAAATAAAAATGTGAATTCACATCTGTTTCTGAGTACGCAGAAACCTAATTACGTTCCCTCGTTTTTGTAATAACTTTTCTTTACAAATTATTGCAATTTTACAATAAATAACCAAACAATTTATGCATAATGTTTTGACATATTTATACATTTAATTTTTTATAGATAATAATGATGTTTGAAATCAATTATTCATTTTCTTGTTATGAATTTTTCAATTAGAATTTTAACCCAAAGCAATTTTGTTACGAATAAAGGATTTAAAATAATTCATTACACTTCACACACATTGAATTTAATAGTTATTTTCATAACTTTTTACATCATTTAATAATTTTAGGTGTTTGTGATTTTCAAAATAGTGACGTCAGTCGAAAAGGTTAGTTTTTTTAATTTTAATTGCTTTTAAAGCCGGCCAAATTGTCTAGTGGTCAGCATGCCTGAGTACGGATAGGGAGGTCCTGCGTTCGAATCCCGGATCAGGCAAGGATGTACTTTCTCTCTCTCTCTCTATCCTGTCTTTGTCCTTTTCTTGTGTGTGAATCAGGTGTGAATGGTTGCCTACCCTATAAACGAGTTCCTACGGCTCGTGTGTGAACTGAAGAAATCGGGCTCCTCGCCAAATACGGTTCAGTTGGAAAAGTGGAGCAGTGCACCCAAATTTTAATATTACACTGATATTATGTTAATTATAAATCAGCTTATATTCATTATAAAATAAAAAATCTATAATATGAATAATACAAAAAACATTTATTATTAAAGAATTAATGGTATTTTTTCCAAATTCAACAAATTATTTTTAATAAAATGCAGCAAAATTTCAACAACTTTTTTTTTCAACAAAATCAATTAGATTAAACACACCACATTTGAATGCTTGAAAAGAAGCAAAATCAGATTCTTAGAACATCCTTATCTCAACAAAATAAAATGCATTTTATTGATAAAATCCAGAATGGTGCAATCTCCATTTCAACGTTCAACATATTTTATGCATCCGATTCCAAAACAAATTGTGAGGACATGAAGACATCAAGGCTCATACCCAATACAAGTAGAAACAAAAAGAAGGGAAGTACCAAAAGCCGGACAGCCCTGACCAAAAATTTCTCTAGGGACTCTTTGTCAACCGTGCGTGACGTTTCGAAACAAACGAGTTGTTCAGAGTTTAGATATCCAAGGCCTATCTTGGCAATGGCAAATATTTACCTCCACAAAGTGGAAGGTATTGTCTTTTGACCAGGAAAATAGCCCCAAGCTCTATTATTGCCTGCTTCACTGTATCAATAACCATAGCTACAAAGTACATAGAAATACAATTTTAAATGGAACCTTTCGAAGGACAGAATAAAATTGACTTTTGTCTGTAGAAGCAGTTTCAAATAATGTAAAATGATAGTTACTAAATGTATGTTGTATATATCTCTGGCAGTTTATTTTTCAGAAAGAGATTGATCAATAAATAATAATGCAAACCATTGTTTTTTATTTTATTGTTAAATTTAAATGTAGAGATATCTTTCTGTTTTTATTTTCATGCTTATTATGTAATAGAATAATCTATACGAAGAAAATCACAGATTTCTCATGAATTTTCTGATTTAAAAGATCTTGTATGAATTCTATTTAGAAATCTTTAATTGCAAAATTTTCAAACACTGTAGGTTTCCCCTATATTGAAATAAAATGATACTAATTTATTATCGTTACTAATAGTGATATAGCAAATGAATAGTTAGTGCTTTGATTTTCGTTTTAACGATTCATGTGATCGATTCATACATTGAGCTTGGATATTTGTAGTGTTTTGTAATCCACATTAAACTTTAATCCCTTTGAAATAGTCCAATTACCAATTGAATACAATAAAATGTCTGTTGAGGGGCACCAAAAAGAAACCAAATCATTATCACTAATAATTATTGTTATAACTTATTTATAAAAAATATAACAAATTTAAGTCAGAATATGCATTTGAAAAATGGAAAAAAACCACTCTAATTTATCTCCTAATTTTGAGAATGTTATAAACTTCGACTTTTAAGATTTAATTGAGATTTTAAGAGAAGATTTTTACAAAATATATAGATTTTCTGCAAAAAAGTGAATGTAATTTAATTTCAAAAATATTTGCAGAGAAATAAAAATTAATTATATCTATAATCAAATTTGAGTTTTCCTGTAGTGCTGAAATCACTACTTAAAGACTGGAAACGAATTTTAAATGATTATCTCCAGTGATGATATTATCATTATACTGTTTCTTATTAAATTTTACAATGCTTCTAATTTCTTCATTAAGGTAGAATAATAGAATATAAAACATTGTTTAAAATATATATATATTTTTTATTCATCAAGAATTTTAAGTTAAAGTAATTGCCTTCCGAAAATTTAAAAAGTGAGTATTAATGTTAAACTATTGTACTCAAAAATGTAAGATACTTAAATACAACTTAATCGAGATGTCTTTATTGAAAAAAAATGCGGATAGATAAAAATTTTCTCTCTCTTGTTAGGAAAATATGAAGATTTAAAGGTATATGTAGAATTATATATATTAAAAATAACTAAACAATTTTTTTATAAATTTATTATTCTTAACTACTTATTAATTACGAGACATACTTATCTATTATGTTGAATGAAATACATTTTAATTAGGAAATATTTATTAATATGATAAGGTAATTTATAAATTTTTTTCTAAATTTCATTAAGGTATTTTTTAAATAGTAATTACAGTTGGTTAAACTTGTTTTTTTTTTAACTTGAGTTTAAAAAATGTAATCACTTTGAAGCAAGTTGTGGTGGTGAAAGTCCATAAGATCGCCTCTGATATTTTTAAAACTTCTTGATGGCAAAGAATTTGTGCTAAAGAAATGTTTATTGCATGTCTTACACAAAAATGCCGTTTTACAATAGCTTTTGATTACTAAAAAATAGCTGAGATGATTGAACTGGCAGAATATTTGGTATAAGGATAAGTAATATGTTACAGATTTTGCAGAATATTATCCTTTACTCTACGAGATAGTAGATTATACGTATTATAAAGGCAGACATGCATGACACCTGTCATCCGGACAATAAAAAAATAAAACATGTTTGGCGGATTATTTCAAGGTCTTTAGAGTTTACCATAGGCGATAGATTATTGAAGCGCTTATAAATTGCTCATGACTATTTTACATGTTATTTATACAGACTTATAACATATTTTCGTTCCCTAAACATATTTTATGCTGAAAAGACACTGTTATGAATTCTCTTCATCTAATGGATTGCCATGCTAATGGAGACATCCAGATATTTATATGACATATACCGACAAATCACAGTATTTGATTCATGTTTTCCTACTCTTCATGATTTTATGTTGTGTTTATTTTCACACATTGATGAATAAATGGGATAATTTTTTCAGATAGTAAGTGTATTGCTAAGAATAAAATAATTGAATGGAACAGACATCTTACACTTACATTGGATCATCCTAAATGTAATGATTCTCCGAGTTTCAAAACGGAAAACTTTTGATACCTAAACACGCGTAACATGTGATTAAAAATGTAAATAAATAGATCTCTAATTGATTAAAACGTTTTTATTTGTGTAATTATAAACATACACACATATACCAACACACACACTCATACGCATATATGTATATATACAGGGTGTCCGAAAACGACCTTATAAATTTTGTACAACTAGATTTCTCGTTTGGGAGAACATAAAAACTGCCCAAAGAAGAATTTCTGTACGATCCATAGTTTACGAAAAACATGCGAAACACAAAGTTTGTCGTCACTGACGATGCAAGGAAAAACACTTTACTGAACATATCAACAGCAGTATATGTAGTGGATATCGATGGGCGTACTCCTTAGCAGTTCGTAAGGCATTTCCATTATATCGGCCGGACATCAAGTTCAAGTAGCCGTAGTCACGAACGGAATACATGGCCACCATACGAAGACTACCGGTAGTTGCAGGATGCAGCCTTTTAAATATACCTAGGGATCGTACAGGAACGCTTCTTTGGGCAGTTTTTATGTATTCCCAACGAGGAATATAGCTGTTCAGAGTTAATGCGGTTGTTTTGGGACACCCTATATATATATGTTATGAGTTCTAGCGTATTAAACTCAACATTTTTTGTGCATTTTGTAAGATTATTTTATAGAATAACTAATCCACAATAGGACATTATATCGTTGAAAGATTAACTTATATATTTTTGTTAAAATAATAACTTTTCAAATAAATTGACTCTTTATTTAAACATTTTTTATGTGATATTTTTATACGTAGTTTACATCTGTTTTGAATTTAGAAGAAACCGAGAATCATGATAAGAATTAATTTATCGCATATAGATTACAAATGAGCTTTTATAAGAGTCCTAGGTTTTTATTTCCTATGGAATTAGATGAAATATAATAAATTATCAAAAATCAATTATGATTATTTTTTACAAAACTGATTGTTGATTGTCAAAAAATGATAAATTAGCACCATATTGTCATCAATAGCAGCTGTTTATATATTATAAGAGTCCATAGATTTCATTTTCTTTGAAATTAGATTAAATATAATAAATTATTCAAAATTATCTATGATTATTTTTTACAAAACTAATTGTTAATCTTCAAAAATTGATGAAATAAGAACATTATTGTTATCAATAGCAGATGTTTATATTTTCCACCTTATTTTAACCTGAAATCTCAGCAAAAAAATTAATTTCATAGTATTTAAAACTTATTCAGAGATTCTCTACTATATGAAGCTAAACCAGCTGAAACTATCATCATCAGATTATAAGAAGCAGACTTATTCAGATTAATAAAATTATAATGTTGATCTAATCATCATTACCATTCATGAACATCACTATCATCATAATTTAGTATCAACGAATCAATTATTTAAAATTCATTTCGTGTTCAAAAATACTTTCCTTTTGATAAGTTCATCCCTATTAAATGTTGAAGACTTAGAACTGAATAATTACAAATGGAAAATAAATTTAAATATAATAACTTGCTTTATCAGAAGAAAGAGGATTATGAATCCGATTTTTGATTTAACTGGTTGAAACTTAATAACATCAACTTTATTTACCACCAAATTATAACATAATATCTTCATTTCAGAAATTAATTACATACCAAAAGTTAATTTTGAAAGACTGATAATGATTTATTTATTTAAAGATATTAATCTATTTTAATAAGTTTACAGCTTCTTAAATTAGATTTTTCATAATAAAATGATTATAAAAGAGTATCTATTTTTTGCATTAAATATGCAATTATTAACTGTGGAAATGAAATAAGTTGCAATTTAAAATTGATGCTGTGTGATTCGAATAAAACAGAAATATCGTACCAAAAATTAACGCAGTATTTTACTAAAGCTTATCCAAATAAAACTATCCTTTCCAAAATTCCTTTACTTATAAATCTGATAGTTTAATGTAAGCGATAAATCGGGCATCAATTAAAAATAAAATATAAAATATTAATTATTGAATGGAAATTTTTCCATAACTGTTAATAAAATTATCTTGTAAAAATTAATTACTTAGAATATACTTTTAAGACTTTTTCTCTTTCAAAATGTCTATACATAAACTCAAATTAATATTTTGAAATATAAGTATCAAAATTATTTGATAGATCTCATTATATAAAGAATCTATTAATGTTAAGGGTAAATAATTATTTAATAATAGTTTAAATTATTATGAAAATTTTAATGGTAAACTCAACAGGCGACAAATTGATTATTGTGAAAATATTATCAATTGATAATTGTTAATTATGAAAATATAATAAATTGATAATTGTGAAAATAATTTTCGAATAAGAAGTATCAAATTTAAATTCATAAATTTGTTATTAGAGAAACGTTTCCTATATATATATATATATATATGTGTGTGTGTGTGTGTGTGTGTGTGTGTGTGTGTGTGTGTGTGTGTGTGTGTGTGTGTGTGTGTGTGTGTGTGTGTGTGTGTGTGTGTGTGTAACTAACAGTATATTTTTATAAAATTAATAATCAAATATTAGATGGAGAATACATTGAAAATACCAAATAGAAAAAAATACATTGAAAAGACGAAATATAATAAATAGTTGGAAAATGTTCAATATATATCCTAAAATTTCAAAGAAAAAGCAAAATAATACATTGAAAATAAGAAATATAGTAAATGGTTGGGAAAATGTTTAATATATATTTTTTTAAATTTCAAAGAAAATTATAAAATGGAATGAAGTACCAACATGGCCAGCTTTGTCAGGGGATGTTGACCACATTGGCACAAAGTATGGCTTTTCTGCACTGGCCCAAGACATATTCTTAAAGAAGCCAGTACACCTCAAACTTACACCAAAAGTTCAAATCAAAATATCAAGCCAAAGTAAAAGAAGTGGTAGTAGTAGTAGTAATATAACAGAAGCAGTTTTGGAGCTTTATGCTCGTAGGCTTATAACTCTAATTGAGTATGATTCAGTTTTTTCACAAAACTCGTCAAAAATTTAGAACACCATTTTGAAACTTTTCAAAAAAAAAAAAAAAAAAAAAAAACTCTTAACTAATATATTAAGCTTTACTTAATCTAAAATAATAATACATTATATATTTTAGATTAAGTAAAACTTAATCTAAAATATGTAAGCCAAATACAATGTTACCAAAATTTAAATTATAATAATCAAATTACAACCATATCCAAATATGATTTCTCGTTTTTTTCAATTTTCACTTAAAATACTTCTAATATTTCCTTATATATATATATATAAATTTATTTCTAATAAATATATTTTTTAATCATGTTGGCTCTTTCGAGCATAATAAGTCTTGCAGTCCAATCAAGAAACGAAGTATCACCAGGAGTGGAGAGCGTCTTGAAATGTGAAGAAGAGTGGGCTTCCTGGAGGGCAGAACATTTCCAAAGATGCTCGCCATCCATGTCAACATGTTCCCTACATAAAATACAGTAGGGTGAATCCACAAGCCCTATGTGATATAGATGTTTCTGGAGAAAATCATGCCTAGTAAGTAACCTGAAGTAGGAGACCCCTATAGATCTAGGTAGATCTCTGGGGATACATGAGGTCAGCAGGGTCCTCCAAAAGACATCAACTGCGTTCTCTTTGTAATAAGTTTTTCGCTGGTGATGCATAACCCGTTTTAGAAGGAGTTTGACATTTCTCAGGCAAGTAGGAGTATCTGGAGGGTTTAAAAAAGAAGCCTCTTTCGCGAGATCGTCTGCTTTTTCATTACCAGGCAAGCCGCAATGGCTAGGGATCCATTGTAAAGAAATTTCCTTTCCTGCAGACAGTAAAGTGTTAATAATGATGGTCTTACAGTTAATTCTATAGATGTAAGTAGGAGAGTATAATTTGCCACTGTATGGCCCTTTCGAGCATAATAAGTCTTGCAGTCCAATAAAGAAAAGAAGTATCTTCTAATAAATATGTGTATTATGATTAAAAGAAGATGGAATGAATAAGGAAGTACCTAATGATAACTAGTTAACCATTTCTACACGCTTCTTTATGAAGCGTGTAGAAATGTTCCCAAATCAATATGCGTTATTAATGTGTTTCTTCACAAGTCAGGTTGAAAAATATCATTTATTCATCGCTATTGGTCTAATACTTTGTATATTATTATCTATTACTTTGTATTTTATTATTATCTGTATCTTGTTTAATTTTCAAGATAGGATTAGAGCTGTTAATGAAGGTGTAAGATTGCAGATTTTTTTAGCTACTTTCCTACGCTTTGACACAATGTTTGTGAACATAGTTGTTGGCGCTGCAAAATTAAAGTGATGAAATAAGATGTTACAATGCTTCCTATATCAGGAATTGAATCTGATCTTGAAGTAGATTTTGAAAAACTATTAAATTAATAAATACCATTAAACGTAAATTAACTGTGAAATTTGTTTGTTTGTTCTCGGAATGACATTTACACACTCAACATCTTTCACATATTCATATAAAATACTACAGACATAAAATAAAAAGCTCACTGATGATTTGTTTGTAATAATTTTTATTTATGTACTCACAAATGAAACTGCCAAAAACTGGGCTGTGATATGTTAAAAGATTTATATAATAGTTGTCGTCAAACTATGATATACTTTAAAACCCATACACTTCATAAATTTTGGATTTATTTTAAGCAGTGATATTCCCTATTTGCAGCATTTTTTTGTAATCTTCAAATTTTAATCATTTCCAAAGTTAGTTACAATATTTATATTGAAATCAGACTTCGAAGAAGTGATATGAATATTAAAAAATAATCAAAGTCACTCTCTTCTAGACAACATCAAATCGAAATATACATCAAGAAAAATATGTAATATTCCCATTTCTATACAGTGACAAATTTTGAAAAAAAAATATCTTCAACCTTTACTTGCATTTCTTCGCAATCGCAAATTCAAAGCTCGATGACAACGAAGCTGTCTCATTGCTCTTTATCACGCGAGGATTTCAAAGAAATATTGAAGCAAATATGAGAAAGAAAAATAACTCCAGAAGCCGTAAGGTAAGACATGAATAATATATTCACCCGCATTGCAGTCTAGTAGACACGTTAAAACTCACACACAGGCAAAGAATCGAATTTGAAAGAATGTCACCATAGTTGGAACGACAAATAAGTTTTTATGTTGTTGACATTTTCGACGACTGCAGTAGTTCTTTAGAAAGTCCTTCTAAGCATAGTAAATGTTTATTTTGTTGAAGATTTGTATGGAGTAGAACTCAAGATGGCAAAATTTTTGAGATATTATTTTTTCAAAAAGAATATTGCTTTTAGAAATGTATAAATCGTATCGTAATACCATGTAAGGAAAAAAAAATAAATACTATAGAAATTTTAAAGAATCATGAAGATATCTAAAATGCTGTAGGCTCTATGAAAAAAAAACGATTTTTTATAGGGGTAATAAAAATTATGCATGTAATATACATGTTCACAAATAAATGCTCAACCAATAAAACGTTAAACGAGTCATTGAAAGCAAAAACTATAGAATTTTAGTTCAGATAAACATATGACTTATAACGCAAAAGTTTTTTTCTCTGTTTGTATAAATATATGTTTTCAATTTGCTATCATTACCTAAGAATTTAATTGAAGATTTTTCATAAATTTAAATACTCACACTCAATGAAGTTTTCCAGCTCTTTAAATTTTAATTTCAAGATTCTTCCTTCATAATAATAAATGATTTTTGAAGTTGCTTGTTCAGTGGCTTTTACGGAGATCTTTTAGACATTGAAGAGATTGTATTCATACATCGCAAGAAACGAAATTTTAAAAACCCATAATCATTCTTGAAGCAATATGTACATAATAAACAGGAAAATCATATTATTTTCACAATGCTTCATGGAATGTTTAAAATTGACCTGAAGGAACAAAATATTACAATTATGTATTAAAGATTTGAGATAAAAATACAATTTTATCGCAGAGAGTGGATCCACAAATATTCTAAGAGATTGCAAAAGATGACGCACAACAAGGTACAAAAGGACTTAGAACTGCTATCTTACTAAAATATGTGCAGAGCCAAGCATCTCAAATATTTGATTTGCAGTGAAGCCAACCTTCATCAAACCTCTTTAAAATAGCTTCCTAAGTTAAATAAGTAAATTCTTATGTTATTGCATCATAATAGAGAGAGAGAGTGATTTGATAAATATTTTGGGCTACTAGGACGATAGTTTAAGAAAATTTTTATCATTAGAAACAATCAATAAATTTATTATCCAACCAAAATTTCTTCTCATTAAAAATTTTACAAAAATGTCTGTTGTAGTTTGTTAACCAACATGACGTCCAGCCATTCTACTTTAACCTTTGGAGATGTGATAAAATACTAACTAAATTGATGACAGTTTTTAAAATCCTAGTTTTTGTGTGTGTGTGATAGAAGTACTACAAAGTACTCAGAACTACTACAAAGAAGTAATAAATAAATTTCCTCAGTCGATTTTGCAATTCCTTGATGTATGATGTTTTTAAAATAAATATAGGATTATGTGCAAGTTTCTCAGCATTCCTCTGCAACAACTGATGGTAAAGAAGCATTCAAACTATGGAATTTAATTTTTTTAAATGTTCTCTCTCTCAACCATATCGAGATAGAGCAAACCACAAATAAGAATATAACCACCTTTTTGTGGCTGATACTTTTCAATCTTATATTCATTAGGAAGTCGAGATACACAACCCAACTTTCCTTAATATACAGAATTAACTAAATAACTAACTTAACGGCATTAAAATTGATCAAAGCTCCCTTCAACTTACGAGGTATGACGTTGCAGATGTTCTGAAACAGAAGATGCTAAATCCAAAAGATCTCATATCTTGGTTCCAGTGATATGCAACACAAAATATCAAAAAAATATCAGCTTATTTAAGAATTTTTTAATGGATTAAGAGTTTTCATTATTATTATATTAAAAATGCCTCCGGTTAGATTGATTAAGAAAAATCTCAGATTGTTGACTTGCGATTAAAATTTAGATACATCTAAGCAAGTGGGAACTGCCTATAATTATTATTACTATTGTATTCTAGTAAAGTAATTTTTCAATGATAATTGGACCACCAAATATCATCGAAAAATTTTAAATCACGCAAAATCAAGAAACAGAACTAACATTTTACACGATAACAGGCACGTCGTAGCCTTTTTCACCATGGATAATTGATAATTTTATAGCTTATGCTACCTCTCTCTCTCTCTCTCTCTCTCTCTCTTTCTCTCATATAGATTTTTCTCATGAAGTAGCATTCCTCGTAAACTCCACTGCAATAAAAATAAAAACGCATATACCATGTATGCCAAATTACTTAAAGTTGCTTCTTTGTGTTCTTTTGGATTTAATAATTTGTTCTTTGCTCTTTCATTTATCATGTTTAGCAACAGCATTTTATTCTTCATTAATATTCTAAGCTAAGATACATAAGTCTCCATCGTCAATTTGAGTCTCCACATCCACCAAATAGTTATTGTACTCTTGTTTTCAGCTATTGAACAGTAACAATTACTAGTTTGCTTTTTAACATTAATTAGAATTTAATTCATATCAGCTATCAAACCACTTTCTCTTCATTTGTATATATTTTATATAAATTCTATGAAAGCTGTGGCCTGGTTGGTTAGGAAGTTCATTCTCAATATCAGAAAGTAGTGAATTTGAATCTAGATCCAATAAAAGATCCGTTTTTTTTTTTTTTTGATAATGGCAGTTGGGTCATGTTAAATATGTCATGGATACAATGTCCTCCATGTGAAATGATACCTCGGGTGGTTGTAGGCTAAGAATTCCTGCTGTTAAATTAAGATGAACAACTTTCAGGGCTACGGTGGCACATCCATTAGTGCTTCAACTGTATAAAGTTCCATCACTTCCGCCCTATGTAGTGCTGTATGTTGGAAATGCTAGTGCCTGGAATGCTATATGAAAAATGCTGATTTTTAAAGCCTTCATCATTTTAACACAAAATTTAGTTTAAAATTCTGGCTAAAGTTTCATTATTATGTATTATAATTTTGGGGACAAACCAATATGATGTCATAATGATGCACAATATTTTAATGTACTATGTGGTCTTGTTTCTTTATATTTTAATGAATTTTAACTGTTTTTACTAATCTAATAATGATCCAAAGCTAAGCATTTTTGCAACAAATTTGATTGCACAAATTAATTAAAAAATTATATTACGTAATATAATTATATTGTATAATTTTAACAAAATAATTATTTAAAAAATCAGCTTTTATTGTGACTTAAGTCTCTTTAATCACTTCACGACATAAAATCAGATTGACTGAATTTCATATAATTAGTAAGTATATAGAGATGTTTAAAAAATACAAAATAACAATACAAATACAAATTCGTAAAATACAAATTATACAAATTCGTAAATACAAATCATAAAAAATGCAAATTCGTAATCCAGAGAAAAGCAAAGAATATGCTTTCCGAAAAAGCCACCAATATACACAACTTTTGCATCAAAATTTTCTTTCAGAGATCTAAAAGTTATTGTTGAAGCAATAAATAAATTATAGTTATTATAATTTGTGAATTATAAAGCAAAATCATAAAAATTATAAAGTTTATGAAAAAAATCCCTAAGCTTTTATATGTCAATACATGATTGTTTTTTTTTTTACATATTTGTTATTTTTGCGATGAGATACCTTACTCTTTAACCCCAACTAAGATATTCATATGTTTATAGAACAGTTTATTATGATATTAAAATAGAGAAATAATGATTCATCATATTATTATCATGGTATAGGAAAATATTTTTTCAAATCTCTGAATTTCTATCAAAAGAATATTTATTACTTACGTATTATCCCGTTGAGGTTTTTTGAAAATGTGAAAAATAAAAGGGAGCAATCAATGTTCCTTAAAAATTGCTAAAAAAAACTTTAATTTTAATTTAAATTCCAATTTTTTAACATAAATGTAAAACTCGCAAAAGCTAAAACTGTGTAAGCTTAAATATAATGAAAAATTTAAAAATGTGAGTGCGATCACTAAAGTTGCAATATTTGGCACTAAATCACAACATTTGGCACTAAATCACAACATTTGGCACTAAATCACAACATTTGGCGTCATGTTGTTTTTGTGGAAATGATTGACAGGTTAATACGTTTGCATTCAATAATTAGGCACAGCATAAACAGTGGATCTGGTTTTTGAACATTACTAATTTATAATAAGAAATTGTAAGATCAAATTAAATCATGACGCTCCATAAAATTACTTTAAATTATAAAATATTTATTTTAAATTTTATTTGTAATAAAAAATTAAAAATAAAAATAACGCGCTGTTTCAGTAGTAAAAATCAATATATATGTTTGTCTGTACATACATACATACATACATATATATATATATATATATATATATATATATATATATATATATATATATATATATATATATATATATATATATATATATATATATATATATATATATATATATATATATATATATATATATATATATATATATATATATATATATATATATATATATATATATATATATATATATATATATATATATTCAACAGGCACAATATTACTCAAGAAAATGCTTAAAAAGCCAACTTTTGCTTACAAAGTAAATAAAATGATTTATGACTTGCTTATCAATTATTATTTGATTTATGAGTTACGATTTTCATTGACTCAAGGTATGATTTATGGTTTTTTACGATATAGTAAATGTAAGAAATTATGAAATAAATATGTGTTTGAAAGTTTCAAAACTATTGAGAAAAATAAAACTACCACGATTTTATTTAGTTGATTCTTTTTTTACTTTTTCGTTCAA
The DNA here is from genome assembly GCA_030067965.1 of Latrodectus elegans. Lineage (NCBI taxonomy): Eukaryota > Metazoa > Arthropoda > Arachnida > Araneae > Theridiidae > Latrodectus > Latrodectus elegans. Next base: position 32,192,587 of record CM057820.1, on the reverse strand, counting down.
GAAGTTTTATAATTTTTTATAAATTTTTTATGTCTCTATATTTTGAGACTTTTCTTTCCATCAAACTGTCACATTTTTACTTCTTCGAAGAACTTCTAGATTATTGATTTTGTTCGAATACGTGATAAGTTTTTTTTAAAAGATATGCAACTGAGCTGAGATTAAATAAAATTAGAAAACCGATTAGTTTGAATGAGAAGTAATCCATACTTGTAAAATTCAAAATTAAAAAAGAATAGTTAGGGCATAAAATAGTGTAATTAAAAACTCAAATTTATTTTCTCGGCAACTTTTTAAGTTGTGTAGCTTTATTTGAAAGCAAAACAAAGTTTATTTAAAAATAGAAAGTGAAAATAAATTTTGTGTGCTGAAATACATATATTTTAAATTATTTTAAATATATTTCAATAAGCAAAGACACGCATTTTGGTCATGGCATCCAGTACGAAAGTTTTGCCCAGTCACAAATCACAAATTGATAAATAATGATATTTATGCTATTTTTGGTGATATGCATGATTTACTTATCTTTGTTCAAAATATTGTTTGACATCAGTTTGCAAAATGTGGTTTCATGTAGAATCAAATCGAAATAAAAGGTTTTATTTTTAAACGCAACTTGGAACACATTTAGAAATTTTTTTAGTTAAAAGTTTATTAAATACTGAAGTCCTTTCATCTATGCTCCATTGCTTTTCCAATCTGTGAGGTATTGGGAAAAACGAAAACACGTTACCTATAGCTGGCATTAATAATATTTTAAGAAAAAACGAAAAAGTATGCAATAGTAATATGTACGCCTCTACTTTAATCACTAGTAATATTATCGCTTTTTTAAATATATATATCATTTTAAAACATATATACATTTTAAATTAATATTTTAAAATAATTATTCAACTATACTACACTTCCACACAGTATATATATATATATATATATATATATATATATATATATATATATATATATATATATATATATATATATATATATATATATATATATATATATATATATATATATATATATATATATATATATATATATATACTGTGTGGAATCGTAGCATAAAATGTAGATGTAATTTTTAATTTCTCCTTTCATTTTAATCGTTTTCGAAGTCTTTCAAGAAGTATGTCTTTATACTTCAAATAGTATAATGTTGTGATTCAAATAATTTAATGAAATGAATGCTTATTCATATATTTTTTTTAATTCAGAACTTAAAAGCAAACTTTCTCTCATTTAAGAAAGTTCTTTATTTATCTGACAGATATTTATTTTAAAAAAGTGATGAAATACAAATAATTATTTCTTACTTTTTATATTTTCATTATTTTTACTCAAGTTAGTATCCAATCATTGGTAAAAACCTAATCTGATTCACCGCTTGGCGAAAATAGAAAAGAAAGAGTGATAAACGTACAAATATAAAGTAAAAATAAAATATGCGTAATTCGAAAGACAAAATATATCCAATGCAGAATTCGAAATAATACACTTTTTTTTATTTAAACTTGGGTTAAAATATATTCATTTTTAAAAGGCCTACACTGTTGTTTAACAAATTATTAAAAACCTAAAAACTGATTGTTATTTGACTAAAAATTAATCGATGATTGTTAAGTTTTACAAGAATCTTCTTGGGAATATAGCTCTTTGTGAAGATTATTTCAGGTTTACCACTATTTGGAATAAGATGATTTCAAATAAAATCCAATATACAAACTTATTAAATTCGATTTATTTTGAATGTTTTAAAATAATTATTCTTTATTCAAAGAAACCACTTTTAGAATAACTTATCGTATTTCATCGTTTTAACTGGGAAAGTACAAAAAGCTTGTATAAGTAGTTTTTTTAAATGCATTTAATTTTAATACTTTTATTTTTTAAATTTCAAGTTTTGTAATAGTTTTGATTTTGATTATTTAAACTATTTCAACTGTGTAAAATTTTAGAAAGAAACGCTTCATAATTCACGCACAGCTTAAGAATCAAACTACGAACAACAAAATCATGGATGAATATCTTTATTTTCGATAAAAAAATTCTGAACAGAACATTTGATTCCAACAAAAGAATGCCCGATTCTGTCTATAAAATTTCAATTATCACAGTTTCCTTAACTTTCATTATCAATTTCATTAGCTTTTTAGCGGAAGTTATAATTTATGAACAGCTTAAGAATCAAATTACCAACAACAAAATCATAAATGAATATATTTAGCGTCGATAAAAAAATTCTAAACAGCAGTTTGTGTCCAAAAAAAAAAAAAGAATGCCCTATACTGTTTTTAAAATTTCAACAATCAGTTTCCTTAACTTTCATTATCAATTTCATTAGCTTTTTATCGGAAATCTTAATACATGAACAGCCTAAGAATCGAATTACGAACAACAAAATCATGGGTGAATACATTTAATATTGATTAAAAAAAGTTCTGAACACAGCAGTCTGATTCCAACAAAAGAACGCTCGATGTTGTTTCTAAAATTTCAATTATCAATTTCATTAGCTTTAATTAAGAGACTCAACTGTTAACTCAAGTCAGCCGAAAATCAAATAGCTCTTTTCTGAATGCCATTGCCATTGTCACACAAGAATGGTAGAAATCCTTTGAGCTATCCAACCTGCCGCTTAACCAAACAAGCGGCATGCAGAGCTTTTCCAAATAATACCTCGGAAAGCGCTTTCTAAGTGCCTCCTGCATTTAATCAAACGTGGAGATTTATTTAAATGGAGTTCTACTTGATTGGGGCTTTTCATTTGTTCTCGATGTGCATACCGTATATCTCCCATCCCCAGAGTGTACCCCCTGCTCTTCTTTAGTATTCACTCTATATCCCAGCACTGTTTATCTTTTTAAAGTTTAGAGCGAGGTTAAATTTGTTAAAGGATGGAGAGGATGAATTGGCATCATTTTAGACAAGTGAAGTATTCGAGATATATAATCGATGCATGGCTTATATCTCATTTTCCGAAAACATTCTGACTTTTTTATTCAATATTTAGTTTTTGTAGCATCAAACATCTTACATCAAACTTTATCCGGAAAGATAATAAACTTTATTATAAAAAGGATATCGAATATATTGATATCATTTCAGACATTTGGTCGAATATTCGAGATTATTACTCATATTATTTGTATTTGTCAATTCCGAAAATAAACTATCTTCTTTAGTATTTACTCTATCTTTTTGCACTGTTTAATTTTTTAACTTTAAAGATCATGATAAACGTGCTGTTAGAGAGATTATATAGCGATATCATTTGAGATATTTAGCAAAATATTCACGATATATATTTTCGAAACATGATGTATATCATTCAATTCTCGTGAATGCACTCGCTTATAATTTAATACTGACTTTTTGCTTATCTATTTATTTTACAAGAGAAAGTAAACTTGTTTTAAGGTAAAATTTTCATTGATATCATTTCAGATATTTCGTGACAGATATGATTTATGTTGTTCTTGTCATGTGCCAGTTAGAGTGGCATTATGGGGTGCGCTACACCACTTTTCCTACTGAACCATGTTTTGGTGTGGAGTCCAACTTCCTCCGTACATACATGCCACAGGTACCCGTTTATAGGGTAGACAACCATTCACAACCCATTCACACAAGGAAAGGACAGAGACAGAATAGATAGACAGAGAAAATACATTCATGCCCGAACAAGGATTCGAACCTAAGACCTCCCTATCCGCAGTCAGGCACGCTGAAAATATACTTTATACTTTCGACTCATAGACTAAATATTGCTTCCCAAGAATTATCAAAAGAAAGGTGAATTTGTTAAATGATAGCGGATATATTGCTATAGTTGTTTCAGAAGTTTGGTGAAACATTCCTGGTATATTTACGATGCATACCACATATCACAATTTTCTAGCTTATTCTCTCTTTTTGATCAATGTTTAATTTCATTAAAGTCTGCTATACTTATGAAAAAGATAAAATTTGCTAAAGGTTGATTGATAGCATTTTAGACGCTTAATGAAGTATTTCTTACATATTTTCTACACATTTACATATCACTTCCTGAGAAAATACTTTTTCTTTCTTTTTTTTTTTTTATTATTATTATTTATATTGTATTCTTGTATTTCTTTTTTAAAATTGTACAAGCAAAATTGAATTTGTTAAAATGTAGAAGATGTACTAGTAATATTTTAAACATTTGGTGAAATATTCTTTACATTTTAACAGGGAAAAATAATTTTGTGAAAGAGTAGAGAAAAAATTGCTATCATTTCAAACAGTTAGTGAAATGTTCGTGATGTAGTTTCAGAGCAGCATATATCACTTAAAAGCGCATTCTTCCTTTTTTATTATTTATTCCGTATTCTTGCACTGCAAAACTTTTGAAAATTTATACGGAGAGAAAAATTCGCAACAGAATATATATTAATATCATTTCAGATCTTTGATAAGGTATTCTTGATATATTTTCGATCTTCAGCATGTGGGTCATTTCACTTCAGAGAGTTTATCCTCGTTTCCTTTATTTATTCTGTATTCTTCACTATCTAGATTTTAACACTTTGTAACTAGAGATAAAATTATTAAATGATGGAGGATGATATTATTACAGGGGGTTGGCGAGGTATTTAGGAAATATATTTTGATGTTTATCGTATTTCTGAATTCTGGAGAAAGTACTTTCTTCTTATTTAATATTTCTGAGTAACTCTTTTAGTTTCTGGCGTGTATAGTTTATGAGGAAGAATAATTTACACAGAAGAATATACATGGATATCATTTTAGAGGACAGAATGTATATAGAAATTTGGTGAAATATTTGTGATATATTTTTAATGCATGGCATACATCTCCTATTTTAAGAGCATACTATAACTTTCTTAGGTATTTTCCATACGTATTTTCCCTTTCTTATGTTAAAATTCATACAAAAAATAAATTTTAACGGGAGCGTAAGCTATAAATTCAGATATTTGTTGAAATATTCGTATATGTTCTCCCCGTACACACACACACACACACATATATATATATATATATATACATATATATATATATGTATATATGTATATATATATATACATATATATATATATGTATATATGTATATATATATATATATATATATATATATATATATATATATATATATATATATATATATATATATATATATATATATATATATATAATCCAGAAAAAGTCTACGTACAAACTAAGAGTAAATATTCTACAGAGTAAATGTACAATATAGTGTCAATATTAATTCTATTTTTATATAAAACTTTCTTCAAGCAATTCCTTAAATATCATTAACAATTTCAGAAAGAAAACATACATAGTTTAAAAGTAATGATAATTAAAGTTACCCAAAAAGGTTATTAGAAAAAGTGTACAGGTGCAAGTTACAAGAATATTTGCAAATTAGTCTTAATTTTTTTAGTCTCTTTGAGCTTGTATGAAACGAACTATTGTCAGCATTTATTTTTACTACTCATTCATTTTAATTCTGTTGGCAATACCACAAATAGAATAAAAAACATGGTTTCTTTATTTGATACAATAGTACTTGTAAACAAGTAAGCTTAAAAGGGATTCTGAAGGAAAAGAGATTGTTCCAGACGAGAAGAACATATTGTTAAGACAAAGGAGTGAAGATAAAACTGTTTGAACAATTGGATAGATAGTAGTAAGAACTCATTCTTCTATCAAATGAAAAATCAAAAATTGCAAGTTATCGAAATCTGTTATCTTAAAGGCTCGGAGTAACCGACCATCTAACCTGAATTTACGAGAAATGATCTCCATCCTGAAGTCAGTAAGTTTAAATCCAAGGATGACTGCATCTCAAATAGCACTTGATATGATATAAAGCCTTAAAAATCTTTTCATGAAGATACAATTTGAAACATTCTTAAGAAATCTGGCTATCACGACCATGTAGCTCGTAGAAGCAATGTGTTTGAAATACCATATAAACAAAACTTTTTAAGTATGTTAATAAGCCTTCAAATTTCTTTGAAAATGCAATATTCTCTGATGAAGGCAAGTTTTGTATCCTTAGCATCAAACTGGTATGGAAGAAAACAAGGTACGACTTTTGAGAAGCAAAATCTTGTGTCTATTGTTAGATGCAGTGGAGGTGGCGTAATTATTTGCGGGTACATGGCAGCAAGTGGAGTTGCTCGATTAACTTTTATAGACTCCTCCTTAGATCATATGGAATATCTAAATATATTAAAAGGCAATTTCAAGGAGGTAATTAATAAAGGCAATTTAGAGATAGGATATATATTCCATTTGTGTGGCCATCATGTTATTTATATCTTAGTGACAGAAATATCTCCAAAGAATCAAAGGGTACCTGATTGTGAGCTTTTACTAGAGGATGTTTTGGCTTGTCTTTTTCCTCTTACTTATTTTCTGTTCTTTTGTCGACGTGTTTATGACTTGACTCAACTGAAAATCGTTTGTTAAATCAATACTTTGATCTTTATAATATAAATCGTTTTATTTACAAAATGAACATCGACAATATTTTCTAACATTTAATAGTGAGCTTCTCCTTGTAAGGTGTCCCTCGAAAAATGCGATTTCAAATCAGGTGGCAAATTCATCTATATGTCGGATTTACGACGCCGTCTCAATACGAAGTGTAAGTTGTAAAAAAATCGAGTGGTTTTTTACCACTTAATGAGCGATGGATATTTTGTACTCCATAAAGATACAAAATGAATTCTTTTCTTCTTAATTGGGTAGAGAAGTCCTCATTCAAACACGCCATCCTCGATTCAAAGCAATTTTCACTCTTTTTTTGACGTCTTTATGGCACAAAGCAAATGTGATGTGCTCAGATTGGCTTAAATCATCACGTGGCTCTATACTTTCGGTTTAGTTTCGTTAAAAATGGAGGAATTTAAGATTTCATATTGTAAAGGCAATCTATTTGAATTAAAATGTATGTATAATTGGACAAGAAGGAGCGCAGTAACATTACGGTAAGTATTTATTTCTTATAATTAATTGAATAACTAAATCAAATCTTCATATATGTGATTTTTCACCATGATATAAATTTTTCTATGTGTGAATGAATGAATTCTATTTAATTTATATTCATGTAATATTTATAATATTTAAAATTTCTGCTTAATTGATAATGTTTAAAAATATAAAAATGTGTTTGAAAATTTTATTATTTGTTTCAAATGCTATTCTCTACCAAAATTTAATTTATTATAAATTTAATTATAAATTATAATGAATACATATTTGAATTCTTATACTTTCGAAACTGTGTGAATATTATTAATTTTCTCGTTGATTTAAATATACAATGTATATAATAGAAATATTATTTAATACAGATTATTGTACTGAATTAAAAGTGCGATTAATATCAAATACAAAATTTTACCAATGAATAAGAATAAATTTTTTCATAAATAAAATTCGAAGCTTTTTAATTTAAATGTTAATACAATATACAGCAAATATTAATCTACAGAATATTACTTGACAGTATGTATTGTACTTATTAAAATTTCACTGACAATATGTATTTTATCTATTAAAATTTCATTGACAATTTTTGATTTGATTGTTACTAAGTAAAAGCATTCTTTGATAAAACGAAAACAAAATTGTATGTATCAAAATGTTCTATTAATTTGTATATTTTAGAATTTCCAACTAAAGTTTTTATTAATGGAAATATAATTTATATTCGTATTTTATGGTTGTCATTGTCATCAGCGAAGAAATAAATAAAAAACAAAATTATCGAAAGCAAATCTGAAACATGGAGTTTTTTTGAAAACGATGAAATGCAATGCACGGAAGAAATGGCTGATCAGGTATATTCTATATAATATGTAATCAAAATAAGTTTTATGGAGACTGAGAAAATGTTAACTATTGTTATTACTACAAGTTTTAATTTCATTTTGCTTGTAAAATGTATGTAAAAGTTTGAAGTAATATTCTATGTTTAATGTAAGAATGGTATCTTAATTAAATGACATGAAAATTAAAATCAGTATTTTCAGTTAAAATCTCATATTAAAGTTTTTGGTTCTTATAATTGGTTTTAAAATAATGAAAGGAAAATATTATTATTCATTAAATTAATATTACTTGGTAATTAGCTTACCAAATTTTAATAATGTTTTTAAATTTATTTTAATATGTTTTGTTTGTTTTTACAGCTAAAACCAAATTTTAATTATCTTTATAATAAATTTATAATTCATTTAAAATATTCTGAATTTTTAATTTGAATTCAATTGCTTAAAAAATAAATATCTAGCATTTATAATTCACCACAACTAGTTTTTATATATATGATATTTTTGAGTAAACACATGTGTATTTTTCCTTTCAGATAAAATGATTTCAATTTGAAATGCTTTATGAAATTCATCGAGAAAAAATATTTGAAATTATGAAGAAAATGTTTAAAACAAAATAACATTTTGTGATGACAAATAGATGATCTATTGTTCTATTCTTTAACTGAATTTATGTCTCTAAGTATCCAAAAGAGGCTGCTATATATGAAACATTGGTAGTATAAAGCCTGTATTTTTTGCATATTTAAGGATGAATTTTAAAATATTCATAAAACAACTTAACTTTTATATCAATATTTATTTTCTATCAATGCCACAATGATATAAGCGCTCCAAAATTTACAATTCCTTACATAATTTGTATATCTGCATTTTTAATGTTAGAACATGAAACATGCTGTTCATGAATTTCCATGTTTTTTATTGCATGTGAATAAGATATTTTAAATTATTTTAATGTCAAAAACATGTAGTTAAAATGTTGCAGAAAAAAAAATTTTTATATAAAAATGGAAGAAAATTCTCATTGTTATTTTGATATTTGTTTAGTATAATTGCATGATCCAAAAGAAAGTAATTTAAATCTATATTTTACAAAATATGCAGTATTGCTTATGTCTTTTATTTTATTGTAGTTTTCTATCTTGTATTTTTAAAAATCATTTACCTGCAATACATTTGAATATTAGTATATGTGATACAAAAGCATAGTTTCAAAATTTTTTTGTTGTAATTTGTAAAAAAAAATATTCATTTAGTTTTACCTGTTTTTCAGTTATAGTTGATTGATTCAAAATGCTTTAACATTAAAAATACTTTTATGTATGATGTATATATTTTTATTTAATGTTTAAAAATCGATTTTGTAAATTATGATAAGGGCTATATCTATTTTATAACAAAGAAAAAAATCTAAAATTATTTTTTGTTTGTTTCATTGTATATCAATAATTTATCATTTTTGCCACATTCTTATACAAATTTTCAAAAACTACTACATAATCATTAGTTTACTAACTTAAGTTACTACATTTTAATTAATTAATTAATGATAGCACCATTTTTTAACAAATTACACTTGCTGTAAATTACAATAAAAAGTTCTATTAATTTAATATATATGATTATTCTCTTTATTACAGATACATTTGGAATTTAATATCCAGAGGATGACTGTTTTCTCAATAAATATTTTGCATTCTATGTTCCTAGAATATAATTGTATGTTCAAAAATTTGTCCTGTAATATGAAGTAAATATGTGAGAATTCAAGATGATAGAATTTTTAGGCTGAATATAGTTCCAATACAGAAATATGATTTATAAATTAAATAATGGTTCAGTTAAGACTTTAATTTAAACTACACATTCTTACTATAATCTATCAAGATTTCAATTTTGCAAAATACAAACATTAAAATGCATATTATCTTTTTTTATTCTTAATTTAATAGTATTCTTATTTTGTTCTATTTAACTGACAATAAAACTATCAAGCTCCAGTGTTAATTTGACATCATAAACATAAGAATCTCTGCAAACAAATTTTTATTGAATATTTTTTCTGTATTAAAAATTGAATTACTGTTTTTAGTATAATCTTGCATTTTATTTTTAATTTCATTCTTAGTTTCATTGAAGTCATTTTCTGTTTAAGTTAAATTTGGAAAAATATATCATAAAACTAGATTTATTTGCAAAAATATAAGTCAGCATTGTTCAAGAGAATAATCTAAATATTTGACTTTATCCACCTGTAACTTGATAAATGCATATTATCAATATTCAAAAATAAATATTTTACTATAAATTAAATTTATTTTTATATATTTTTTAAATTGTGTACAATTTGTTATATTAATAAAGTGTATAAAAATTAATTTTGTACTTAATGGGCCCATTGTAAAAACTAAACTGGAAAATTTGTAGTGTGGCGATTATTTCTTGAGAGTTCTACACTTACACGTAAAACTAAATCGATATAAATAATGTAATAAATAATAGAACAATTTGCTTGATGATGTATGTAATTTAAAAACCACTATAACTATCCAAATCAATTAATAAATCATATTCAATTGTACTGTTATATTATTGAATGAAGAAATCATATATAGCTTTATATTGTATAATTGTCAAAAAAAACAAACAAACATAAATCCTTAAAATAAAGAATTTAAAACCTAATTCCTACACTAAATTGTCAATGTAAAAAGTTAGCAATACTTCTAAAAAATATTGAAATTCACTCTTTTTCTATCTAATTTACCGCTTTAAACGATTTGTTGTTACTCCCCTTAAAAGGAGTGGCTTACCCGCATCTTTCAAAAGAGTGAATTTCTATCTTAAAGATTGGTTGAGTTTTGTGAAAATGAAAGAGGGAAATTTCACTCGATTTTTTAGAGTTTAATGTTAATAAATAAGTAGTCCATATATGTGTGTATTATATTGCACATTATATTATACAATATAACTTAATTATTAATAATTAGCAACATTTTTGTCAATTTGTAAAAGTATGTTTATCTTTACTTTTGCAGGGAAATTCTTTTTGGTGTTCAAATGGAATAACAACTATGTAATTAAATTTTATTAAAATCTTATGCAGGGCAAACGATTACAGTTTCCAATCCTGCAGTCAAAAATTAAAACGCATTTAGTCACTTTTTCATGCAGTATTTTTTTAGCATTAGGAAAAAATATGTAACATTCCCCGCTCTAAAACTCTTCTTTCTTCAAAAGGAGGGTATTTTTCTTTCCGTTTTTTAAAACCGTCATGCATGATTTCAACATATTTGTAAATATGGATGCAAGCTCGATTTCTTTGAATTACATCACAAATGGCTTGCATTTTATATTTATTCTTCAACAGAGTTCACTGTTTAACAGTCTCAATTTTTTACGAATATAACGAAATTTTATGTTGTTTCTATGATTGAGTTGTTAGTAAAAACATACTGCACTTATTTTTTTAAAAATTAATCACTCTCAAATGTTTATAGACAGTTTAATTTCACAAAGTACATGAAAATATAAACTGTTGAAAGGGATCTTTAACAAAATAAAATTATACTTATCTTCTACACAAATAATATCTTTCATAATAAAAGTTTTAAGCATGAAAAATTTCTCGACTTTTAGTCATTTATATTTATACCCTCAGCTTTGGTTTTTTCTGTCTAATAATATGAGTTATATGTAATAATAATTTAAAACCAAAGGGGATTTAAACTCTATCAGTTGCATTTATAGATATTGCTTTCGTTATTTACCATACAATGGTATGTATATCATGCGATTCAAAACTATGACAGAGACACTGTTTTCATGCAATACGTATACTAAGAAATGAAAAATGTCAATGTTTCTATAATAATCATAAGCTATTGCAACATTATCTCATAACAACATTTCTATGAAACAACATCGATAAAAATAATTCATTTTCCAGATATTTTGAACATTTATGTCATTTATCTTTTTTGTTCTGTTGACTTTACTTAGTTTAATTCAAAGTAAATTCATATTCCGTAAAATCAAAACTGTACAATTGTGTGACAATGTAAATAACATTCAATCTAGAAAAAATTAAATTTTTAGTGGAATTTCATATTCAGATAATCTAAAAGTATTAGAATGAACATGGACAAAAGTTTCTACAAAAACAAAAAAATTAATTTAGGTAAAGAAATTCTTATCGACGTGGCATGACAGCCCATGTGAGACAACGCCTACAATGTTCATCTTTGCTTTCTTTACCAAGAGACCCTGAGGTGCCTATGCCAGGACTCTAGGTGAGCAGTCTAACGTGAAACCCTCAGTGTTTTAGTTCCAAAGCATGCTTGGTACTCGGTTTATCGACCCACTGAAGGGATGAAAGGCTGAGTCAACTTTGCCTAATACCGAGGATCAAATCTCGAACCTGTGCCTTAGGAGCGTGAAACGCAACCACTGAAACACCGGGCTTTTCTCTCTCTCTCTCTCACTATATATATATATGTATATGTATATATATATATATATATATATATATATATATATATATATATATATATATATATATATATATATATATCAAAAAATACCCAATTCGCGTTTAAATTCTTGTACCTTACGTCATAGCTTCAAATTTTAAAAATCAAATATCAAGACAAGCTTGTATTCAAATATCACACTGTCATACGTTAATTAAATATAATTGCTTTTAGAATTTATATATATATATAATATTCCACAAAAGCAAGCAGTTATCAGGAAATGATTTTGCTCAGTTTATGAAATTATGTATGTATTACAAAAAGTCACATAAACATATCAATTACTGTATTGCACACTATGATTTCTAATTTTAACTTAAGTTATAACAAGAAATACTCTTACAAAGTTACAATCGTTACATATTAATTTTTTTCCTAAATCTTAATTTGGTGGAGGTTTATATGTAAAGATAATTTTAATAAATCATTACAGGTAATATCGAAAGCTTGAATTTGAATGTCTTACTGTCATAATGTATGTGCATTGCTGGAAATTTGAGAAGATGTCTGCAAACATCAATACCTCACAGGGAAAAGTAACAAAACATGCCATCACTTTTATTAAAATCTGTTACTCCACAATGGCCAATGCATTTTTTAAAGGAGGAAAAGCCCTAAATCGAAATAGGACCGCAAAACTTTCTTCGATTACATCCTATATACCTATCCATCCAATTCATACTGAAAGAACCTTACGTATCACTTTCTCTCTCCCCCCTCCCACACACCAATCGACCAATGCTTTCAAGGTTATTGGCTCACGTCACGTGCTCCGATGACTTCGAATGCACTTTCCTGATTCGAAAAGAACTCTCCAACAATCGACTGAATGCTCAACTTCTTTGACACCAAGAAGGATGGCTGAGTTGCACGCCAAAAGATCTCCTTTCTTCGGCCTTGATTAGCTCGATGGTTTATTCTTTCTTTTTTTCACTTTTGCGGGCGCAGTTTCTTTTACCGCCACTTCTTGTATCTCGTTTAGTTGGGTCCTTGTCGTTACGCTAAAAGCTCTTGTTTCCTTGCGGGTCTTTCTTCTTGAATCGGTTTGCATGTCTTCTTTTGCTTCTGGAATCGATTCGGAGCAATTTTGGCTTTCCAGAAAACGAGATAAGATGGTGAAGACCGAAAAAGAGTTTCGTCGATCCAATAAATCGATGTTTCAGCAATAATAATAAAAGAAATTCATTGCGTTGAAAGAGGTTTTTCGTATTTCAAATCCAACTTTTACTTCTCGATGAATTCATCCGCCTTGAAAAATTTATGTGCTTTTGAATAAAGTATTGTTAAAGAATTGACTTTATTTTGTCATTTTAACCAGTTTAGGTATGATTTTTTCTAATGTTAAATAGGTTATGCATTATTTATTTTCGTTATCAATTCTTTAGTTCAAACTTTCTTTAAAATCAAAAATACTGTTTTTTTTCTTTCGTTTGCAATGCTATTTGTTAAGTAATTCGTAGAATTTCATTCAATTAAATATTCCAAGAATAAGAATATTTTTGCTTTATATATAAGAATATTTTAATTTTTTCCTTCAGGAATTTTAAATAATTATAATTATGGAACTGATGAATAATTTAATTCGAAAAATATATTATACTTTATAACTTAAATTATTTAGGATTATAAATTATTTTAAGTTATATATATATTATGTAATACCATTAACGTCATATAAAATTATTTAAAGTCATTAGTGATTGTTATAATAAGAATTAAAATTATATAAATTTTTCTACGTTTTTAAATCATATTTATATAAAAAAAGATAAGCTTATTGACTTATAATTTTAATTTCTTTTAAGAGGCAACATTTTTGTTCATTATGTGTTCACACATTTGTTCAAATATAAACCAATTAGTTTAAATATTATTTTATTTATTAATAGGGCATGTGACAAGTATAACATTGGTTTACTTTCATTAAAAAGTTTCTTAAAGGAAGTGATTTTTTTATTGTCTTTGAAAACACAAAAACTGGAAAACTTTACTTTATTTTTTAATTCTATTTTTTATATAATAATCACATGTTTGTCTTAAAAAAATAAAATAAAATAACAAATAAAAATTAAATATTTATTTATGTTACTCTACCATGTCACAATTTTAAGATGTCCTGCCTCAATTTTATCATGTCACAATTTTAAGATGTTTCATATCAGCTAGTTTATGAAACATTTTTTATGTATAATATATATTATATAAAAAAATTATACTTATTGGTTTCATAAAAGTATTGCGACCTGTTTCCGTCTGAAACAAACAGCTGTTTAAGAAATAAGAAACAAAACCTTTCACAACGCGCTTCATCAATTTTGAACCACGACCAAAAGATGATGGATTACAAGGTCAACACGAAAGGGTACCTTCTCTTCTTACCTCGCTTTAAGTTAGAAGAGGGATATTAAATCCCTTTGAGCTCTTAGCATGCATAATATCTCTGAATTTGATGGATTTTATCAGAGTCAAATAAAAAACTAGTTATTTTCCAGGGAAAAGAAAGATATCCTTTTCCACAATTTTACAATGCTATCACAATTAATTGTGTAATGTAACTTTCAAAAGTTGGAAGACTTCTGAGACATCAGTTTCATCAAATTCCTATTAATCTTCATGTTCGATTAAATGCATTTTAACTAATCATTTAATTTTTTCCTATCTAATGATTAGCAGAAATGTACTAATCTCTCTTTAGGTTTATCCAAAGTTGAAAATGACCAATTTTATAATAAATTATTGAATATGAGCTGCAAAATTTGAGATCTTAAATTTAGTGGAATTTTATCATTTCATATATGTACAATGTGAATAAATACTGCTATAATAAAATAGTTAACTTTCACATATCTTTTTAAATAACTCTTAGATTCGAATAACAGGAAAGTTATGTATATCTCCAAGTTATGTACTTCTCTTAAATAATGATTAAAAATTGTCATCAAAAAGTTTCGTCGCATTTGTTTTAATATTCTTTTCAATAGACAATTATTAACATTAATGAGAGATTAACGGACAATTTTAAACACCCAAAAATATTGCTATTTATTTTTGGGCGTTTGCCATTCGACTGATTACGTACCATGTATCACTTAAATATTCAATGTTCTTCAGTGGAGAAGAAAAATAAAATATGTTTACATTCCGTTTCCGACAAAAATAAAATAAAATAAATAAACTGGTATACATATTATTTTACACATTACAAACCTGCATCATCCTAATTTAAAACATAACTTTAAAAAAATGGAAATTATCTTTATTTCCTAACAAACATCACCTTCAGAAATATGAGCACACTTCATTCGAGACAATAACCGTTACAGAAAATATGGCGCATAACTCAATTGTCTTCACAGTTCCAGAAAGCGAAAGCATAAAATCCTTACAAATTTGGTGTATAAAGATGCATAATGCATAAATATGGAAATGCATCGCATAGGAAATGGACAAGAATCTCTTGGCTCAGGAGATTCGGGTGCCCTGTCGAAAAACATAGACAGTAAACAAATCTTTGCCATTTGCGATACATTTACATAGACGGATCTCTCTGTCGCCGAATTTCGTTTTCTGAGATCTCACCGTAATCTCTGACAATCGATTCAAATCACGTATCGGGCACGTGACTCAACTTGTATTCCGTTTTATGTTTGCTCTGCCATCGCTTTGCAGAAAGAAGCCAAGTGATTGTCTAAAGGTGAGGTTGGAGAACAGATTATATAGAAGAAAGGACGTGGGTTTGCCACTTTGGTTATGATTGGAAGTATTTACTGTGTTAAAATATTTTGAGAGTATCTTTAAAGAGTGATAAATTAATTGCGCATTGAAAGAAGTTCAGACAAATTTTTAAATGAAAATATTTGTTTCCTTGCGTAAAGACAGAGAAGTATAACAAATTATAAGATACACTTTATCACTAAAATTTCTTCCATAAATTAGTTATATAGTAAAATATGATAGATAATTTGTGATTTTGTCATTCATAAATTTTAAATTCTGTTTCATCATACTGTATTCTTCCTTAACATACAATATGTTTTTGATGCGCATAGTAAAATTCAAGTTACTCAAAAGTATTTTCGAGAAAAAGTTTTATCAAAAATATTTGTGAAGGTGAATAGATGCATTAAGGCCAAATAATACATGGTTCTATCATTTTTATAATAATTTATTTGTCATCAATAAATTTATAATTATATACCATTTACTTTTAGAATTAGAATTATTCTGTTGTTGTTGTTTATCTCCAAGGGATCTGAAGGAGTTAGAACAAATCAAGGAGTCTGTTGACGGAAGAGAAATCGATGACAAGCCGAGAAGAAGTGTAGATATCGTCCCATAGTATATTCATACAATCCAGAATATGCTGAGGAGAAGCTTGGTGTCCATAGCATTTAGGGCAGAGGGGGAAGGTCTTGTTACCCATTACAAAAGTGAGGCATTTTTTGCCAGAAGCAAGACGTGCAAGGCTAGTGCTGGATTTCCTATGACAGAGAAAGTCCCGGCTTTCTACCCTTGTAAAAGTGGTGAGTCAAAGGTACTTACCAATCAGTTTGAATTGCTCTAGAAACTTCTTATTAAAATAATCTTTTCATTATGAGGAAAATAAAAAGAATTTCATCCAGATGAATTTTGCCTCATCTGTAAGTACAATTCTTTGCATAAATATGTATGAAAACATTTTATTCGGATTTTTTAAAATTTTGATTGTAATTTGAGGAGACGCCAATGGCATATAAAATGGTAATGTATCAGTGAAGATCGGAATCTTCCATTGATTGTGATGGCTGTGTGCATGTTCATCTTTCAGTAGTGATAGTTGAGTGTTTGCTGAAACACATCATTTATGATATATTAGTAAGCTTTATATAATATTAATAAACTTTATGTAACATGTTATTTAGCAAAAGTAATTAAATCAAAACTTTAAAGAATGCGCTATAATTGTTTACAATTCCGTCTACATAGGTTAAAAATGCATCCACTTAAGGTAAAAGTGAGGCAACAATAGGTATGGTCTATAAAGTCAACACATAAACAAAATGTAATGAATTAAATACGATTGCTCCCATTCTCACTGTAGGGACTGAAAACGCCCGCCACCCGCTTCACTACATATATCATTACCCTTGAAGATATTTATATACACTCTTGTCAGTTCTTGTGTTATAATGCTAATGATGCAATTCTGGATTCTGATCTTGAGCTCTTCAATTGTGTGTGAATATGTTTGTCATAATCTTCCACAAGTAAAAGTTACAAGTGGACAGAGGAGAACAAAAGCCTTTACTGTTCATCTTCTCAGGTGTAAATGTCACATGAAAGCGGGACAATCATGGCCTTATCTGTGGCATGTAGCCCCGTACTGGTGAAAATAACGTCACTAAAGCTTAATTTCTGAAATCTTATAAGATTCCAAGAGGGAATCCACTACTCATAGTCGTCTCAAATTGTATGGCCCACACACACACAAAGATTATTTTGCCATCATCAATATTGTTTACTATTAACTTGTTTTACGGGCCGAACTTTGTATTTAAGTAAGATTAAGATGTGATATATCAGTGGAAGTTATTATCTGATGTTGCCTATGACGCAAGTTTACATATCTGGTTTTTAGCAGCATTCTAAAATCACTGCTATCATAAAATACCTGCGATACATTGATGCACATATTCTACATTGTTTGATATAATATTGCGGTAAAGAAGGATGAGGCATCTAACAACAAACTTCAGCTTTCAAGCTATCCATTACATGGTGTGAAAGTCTTTTTTTCAGTCAAAAATGATCACTGCCTGGTACAATGTGTCGCCGAAAGGTTAATAAACCTTGCAAGAAATCGAAGACAACAGAAAAGGACGATTGATATAATAGAAGAGTGTTTTCTAGAAAAGACAAATCTCGTGAATTCTACATGTCATGAATTAAATGTATTGTGCAGGTAACTAGGTCTTAGATTTTGATCGTTTGCAAAGGATGAAACTTGTCTAAATGACTTCTAATGATCGTATTAATCCAGGAAATGAAAGGTTCTCGGAAGGTAATAATCATCAAACTGCTATGGCATAATTTGACAGTCGATACAAATGCTGAAACAAGAGTATCATTTTGTTTCTATGTAATTATAAAATAAGCAACTTGATTTAATGTTAATGAATACTTTATAGCGATCATTTGTGAAAGAACATGATTTTAGATATCTAATGAAGGTAATGTAAAGCTTATATGTCTTATGTGATAAAGTTATTTTTGTAACATATGTGCGCAGACTTTTATGATCGCGTAAAAAATGAAAAAATTGACATGTGGCTTATGCTAATTAAAGGCAAATCTTATTGTTCCCAGTTAAAATAATTAATATATGTTAATTTATCCTTCTAAAACAGAAATTTATACAAAGAGCATACTTGTTTTCCAGCATAGGAATCAACTTGACTCAATATCAAAAATTATTTACGTTTACTAAAATAGATACGTTAACATGAAATTCACATATAAATAACTGAAGACTTTCTAGTAATTGATGTTTACTATGATACAAAAATATTTGTATTTATATATTCTTTTTGGGAGAAAAACTAACAATATATCAATCAATATTTTCTGTCAAAAAAGCAACATAATACTCTGGTGGCCGTTGCTAATTTTGTATATTTAGAATAGCTTTATCTTATACCATTCCTTTGAAAGATACGTTCAACACAAAATTACTCTTTATGAGAATGGAATATGAAATAAAGTTTTGATAGCTCTAAGTAGTTATTTTTAAAAAAATTAAAATATAGGCATCTATTCTCATTTGGTATTTTATACAACGTTTGTGACATTCAGAATAAAATTTAATGAAATATAGGCATTTCAATGATTTATAACATTGACAATACACAAATAATATTTACAATATTATTATTTGTATGGAAATCTTAAATATCTTGAGATATTTCTACTTAGCAACAAAAAAAATAATAGTCTTAGTAAAGTAAATATAATGAATATCTACCAAGTTTTATTGAATATATATATATATATATATATAGCTTTCAATAATTAATTTCAAAAGAATTATTTTTATATGCCATTAAAGATTTTATATATATCAAAACCATTTACTATCATCTAGTAGTTTACGTATGACAAAAATTATACATTTTTGAATGGTATATTTTTATATAGTTATATAGTACAGTTCATTAATATCGTAAGTATCCTTTCCTGCAACATAAAAATTAGTTTGTAACTTAGACTTAATGACAAAATGTTGGTAGAAAGAAATGCAGATGAGAACTTCCTGAAAACCCCTTTCTTAGTAATCCTGAGATATATATAAATCTTTATCCTATCATTTCTGAATTCTGGTATTTACCTTTGACGATAAGTATCGCAATGCTTCATATATAAGCTGAGAATATTTTTCTTGATAATCTTTTATATTAATGAAAGTTTATAACACTTTAGGAGAAATTTTAAAAATTAAAAGTCAATATCTTTGAATTATTTACTTTGATCATTTCCACAGGACACTGTTTTGAAATAATAATAGAATATTAGACAGCTTTTATTAGCTGTATATTCCAGTAATTTCTTGATTGTAAACAATTTAAATATATAGTTGGAGTTTTTAATCTAACTAGTAGCAGCAATTTGAAAAATATAAGAGATTCAGTGAAAAATAATTTTAAACTAATAATTATAGGAAAATTGAGTATGCTTACCAATTTTGAGTTCAAATGGCTATACTAATTTTGAGTCATTTTTAGACAGGAAGACATCAACCAATAGATTCCGAGTCTAGAATATTTTTTAGATCATATCTCAACATTTATTTTTGTAGATCATCATCTGTAGAACTTCATTCTATTTTGTAGATCGTATCCCTTTTTGTAGACAATATTCCAACATCACAATTTGAGGTGGAAATTGAACTCATAATTATTAAACTAAGTACCAATTCACCACCTTAATGCTATTAAAAATAAGAATATATATACTGTCTTTTTATTGAAAGAATCATTATATATAATATGAGATCCATTTCTAAGTACAGGTAAATCTATTTGGTCTATCGGAAAGTTCTGTCCTTTCATCGACGACAATGTATATTTTTTTCTGATAACATCGGAGATCATAGAAAGCTTAATTCAATTCATCAAGATATTTAAGACCATATTCGAAAGATAGGATTAGTGTGGAACTATTCAAAATGACTTTCACATAAGTCAGAAGAATTTTGATGATCGAGTCATCATATGCTTATGTCTGCTTGTTAGGAACAAAGTCGAGCCCTTCTTGAACCGGATGATTACTGGAGATGAAAAGCGGATTACCTACGAAAAGTTCGTAAGATAAAATGTATGTTGTGCGGAAAATCTTGCGTGCTCCTTTAAATTATAATAAAAATTTAGCTCTGAATAATGAACGTTGCGTATATGGTGAGATATTTTAGATCCAATACATTATGAGCATTAAAAATTAAACGAAAAACCACATTCGGAAAAGTGTTGCCATCAACAGGTTAATTTAAAGGGTGCAGTCTAAGAAAAGAGGCTGGCGATGTACCAGGAAAGAACAGTCTAAGAAAAGAGTTCGTCAAAAAATTGCAGAATTCGGTTGAGAAATTCTATCACATACATCATATTCTCCAGACCTATCGTTCTCCAAGTATTTCTTGTTTCTTACCTCAGGAAATAAGACATTTTTTAAATGGGATATACATGCCATTACGCTAGTAAGATCCGATGAATAATGATGGCAATTATATTGTTCAATAAAGTTTGGTCAAGATATGAAAAATTTATTCTTTTGTTTCATTTTAGAAATGAACAGAACATTTCGGTGGATTCAATATTTATGTATCTATACTATTTTTTACTGCTGCAGTTTTATCAATGTAATTTTTGCATAGAGCTATTTTAGTATTTTAGTTTGTGTTGCCATTTTTCAACAACTTATTTTTATTTTTTACATATAATAGACCATACTACTTATGAATACTCAAGAAATTTATATAATGCATGAGTAATGTTCTAGAGCACTTTTCAACTGGTATGAGGGAATTATTGTTCATTTATCCAGTAAAAGAGTTATTCTATAATTAATTAAAATTATTCAAAATAAAAAATAAGCTTACTTCAAAAGCTAAATAAACAAATAGCTTATTTTTAAAACAAGTAAAATATATTGTTTTGGAGACAAATGAGTTTTGTATTATAAAAATAAAGTTATTTACATGCTTGAAAATATACATATTGTTTCTTAAAGTTGTATTCAATAAATTCAAAGCACACCATGATCGATATAAAATCCAGATGAGTTTGATGTCGAAGTTTTTAGCTTCGATGCTAATCATTTGCTGAAGAACTTGAAATGAATATGGAGTTTCTGTCTTCTTCATGAATATTTTTTGAGAAAAATGTTTGAGAATTACTTTGAGACACAAAGTTTCTTTTAATAATAAATCTTGGAAAATAAAAAAACGTCGAATATCAATCGACTTTTGGTTTTTCACTCTATGATGTCCAGTTTTTCTCTCTCACTGGCTGAATTATTATTAAGAGTTATGACAAAAAGTTACTCTGCTTTGTAGTGCCATTTTGCGACGATGAAGCATTATTTCGTTTACCTGCAATGTTTATAGAGTCTAATGGATAGTTATTCTACTTGACGACTTAAAGCTGTGGTAAAGTAAGTCAGAGGAATGGATCACCATACTTTTAAAACAGAGACTAAATAGAAGATCTCTAAAACTTACCAACCATCACAAGAAATCTAATTTTTTGTGGAGCCACAGCATACCACAGCCTCCCATGATGGATCTTCAGTAGGATCGAGTATAGAACTTGCAACTTTAAACTTTCATCTTTATCATGTTTTTACTAAACAGGCTATTATGAAATTTTATTAGATTTAATTCCAAGACATTTTCTATACATTTTAACAAAATCTTCAATCAGTATGTTATACTACATTAATCATTACAGTTGAAAAAAATATTATTTATTTAGTTTTAAGAATAGTAAATAGAGAAGGAATTATTTACATTTAGACTTTACAATAAAATATAAAAATCTGCATTTTATTTTTACCACCGAGATTCTATATTGTATTTCAAAAAATTATTATTAAAAGAATTACTTAGAATATTTTATTACTATATTTATCTTTAAAAATAATATTTTTTATTTAAAATGACTTTCGAACTAAGTACTTTACTTACGGAAACTTAAATTATTCCTTCTTAAATGTTTTTCCTTTGAAATTCTAGATCAAAGTCAATTTTAGCACAGAAAGTGCTGAAAAGCAAGTTTTATCATCTCCCACCATAGAACTTTTCTGCTTGAAAGAATGCTGATACAATATACCTAGAGGGACTTTTTATAACGTTTCAAAGTCACGTTCTGAGAAAGAGAAATAGAGCGCTTTCCTTCTACCTTAAAGCACTCGATTTTTTTCAATATTCTTGAAATGTGTTTATCTCCCAATAAGAATTAAAGATAGGACTTAAGTTTCTGTTGAGAGAGAAAGAAAAGTTTTTATATTGCAAATTATCTTCATTCGAATTAGGAACAATACAATCGAATCGTCAATTTCAAAATCATGGTTAAAAAAACCAATATGCTTTTTTTTCTCCTGAAGCTGACCAAACACAGTAAAGCATTTATTAAGTCAAAATATAATTGAAGAATTTTTATTTAAGAAAACACGTGTCTTTTATTCTCTTTCATTCTGTATTACCAAATTAGGCAATATTTTGTGTATCTGAAGGGGAATTACCTTTTAAATTGTGTCATAAGTTGTAGACTTTTAAATTTTGCTATAAGTTGTAGAATCTTCATAAGTTGTTTCATAAGAAATTGTACTTTAAGATTAAATATAATTCCTAAAAATTTCAATTAAAATTTCAATTATTTTTACAAAGGAGATGATTTTTTTCTTATTTTTAAGCGTTTGTTAAAGCACTTGTAGGAAAAACACATGTGCAATTTTCAGCGTTACCCAAACATTTTAAACTTGTCAATTTTGAATAATTTAATGAAGTTGATTTACAAATTGATTGGGTAATATTGGCCACAAAATATGTATTTTTTTGATGAATTAATGAATTATAGTGCTTGCAAAGCTTGATTAAAAAAACTATTGCTCTATTTGTTCTTTTTTATTTCTATTTTTTCTTATTCTATAGGAACTATTTATTCCTATCTCATAGTATGAATCAAAATTTAGAAGTGAAATTTTCTATGTTCAACTTTCAAAATTAAATTGATTAATTACAAATAAACATTAATTCCAAAAAATAAAAAGATTGAATAGTTGCTTTTTGATTTTTCATAATTTAAATTTTAGTTTTTGTAGACATGTTTTAAAAATGAGCTTGATTTTAGTAAATATTTTAAAACTGTGATTTTAGGATAAGATAAAAAATTCTTGCTCTGAATAGTATCATATGTTGACAAAATACAAACTAAACTAAAAGTGTCCGCTGAATATTCAGTTGAACTAATTTAACTTTATTTAACTTCGTTTTCTTAACAACTTTAATTTTAAACTATGTTAATTTTTAAATTTAAATATAGAGAAAATAATTTATGTGATTTATTAATAGAATATAATTTATATGGTTTTAAAATTTTAATAGGGTATGAAGGTATATATATATATATAGAATATTACAGAGCTTATAATGAAAATCATTGATGTAGAGTATCTAAAACTATCGGAATAAATAACTATATTTAGATCAACTCGGGTTTAAAGGTAAATAGTTTAATTAGTAATTATTAAAAATATTTATTATTGTTATCAGCAAACTTTCCTGTGACTAAACCGTAAGTTTGAAAAATGGCATTCATTCTAAGATAGTGACAGGAAAAAAAAAGCATCAATTCATCATCATCCATTTTGTCATTTATCTTCATTTAAAACACCAGATGGTTAATTTAGTTTTAAACAAAATCTCTCTTTAAATAACAGCCGAAAATGAGATAAATACATTAATTAAGAGAGAAAATAATCCCTGTCTTATACCTTTATAATATTTTTTATTACATATTTGAAAATATTTATATATTGCAAAATATATGTTTCAGATGGTAAAACAATTGTTAAAATTACGGTTTAAAATGTATAATGATAAACGAGTACTATCTATTCTCAATATTAAATAGTAACCAATGCTTGTGTTTCCTATTTTTGCGACGTTTTATCAAAATTAAAAAAACCTATTACTTCGTTAAGATGAAATATTTTAGAAAATTATTGCAAAACTGATCATATACATTTACATTAAAAAAGATTAACGAAGTTACTGCTAGGTTAGAAAAAATATTTAACGAAACACATTATATCTTTTTGTATTTCTATAATGTAATTATTTTTAAAAATAACAATATTATGAATTTATTCTTATTTTTGTAAAAAGTATTTGTTTTCTTAATCTTCTACGAATACATTTTCTTATTTCCCATTACATTACCACTTGGAAATATACTAAAATCTTGTAAAGAGCTCTGCTATAATTTTTAATAAGTTAAATTAAATATTGCAATTAAATATAGCAGCAATATTTAATAACAGATTTTTCAAGCATTATGTATCTCATTTGGTTTGTTTTTAATAAATATCTGCATTTCTATTTCGTGATATGCAAAACATCACTTTGTGAAGTTATTAATTATTTTGTAATGGGTGTGAATTCATTTTCACTTTTTCTGATACGTCATCAGTGAAAATGTATTGGATAGCGTTTGAGGAGCCTCGACTACAATATTTTAAAACATTGTGGCAACATGGAGTTTTTAAGCAATTTGTGCTTCATTTGATTTGTTTTTAGAAAAACTACAAAATGAACTTAGTTTTTTGATGCAAAACATGGTAATTGGTAATTGAATTATCGTGAAATGTGTAACTTTACATGATAACTCTGTGCAAACTATAGTATCATATTAAGCCCTTTGTTCAATTTCGTGGATTCAATCACTACTTTGGGTTAATTATTAGTAGTAGTTCAAATATCATCTTAAACTGAATTTCTCAGTTTATTTCAAATCATTTGAACTTAATTAATAAAAAAGAAAATTTTAGAGGAAAACAATAGCAGTTGAAAAAAGAGTATAAATCTGGCAATTAATTTTAATGACTAAACATTATTTCATTGATTATAGAAAATGACAAATATTTCACGAAATTATAATGATTGTAAAACAAAGTTATCACTTTGTTTTACAATCATTATAAGTAATAAATTTTAAATGCATTCCATCACACATTGATTTAAAAATTTACACATTTTCATGTTTATTTTCACTGCAAATTAACAAAAACAACTTTTAACACCATCCTTTTAACTTTAAAAATCTCTTTTGCAATTAAAATCTGTTATACTTTTGACTTTTTTTTAACAAAGTTTTAAGTAAACTAAATATATTGAAAAAGTTAGATAAAGTGATTATGCATAGAAGAATTTATTTGTTTTTAGAAGATTTTTACAAATACACAATTTAAAAAAAAAAAACTTAAAAAGTCTGTTTGCATTTTAAGGAAATATCGAAGCTTCCTTTCTGTTTTATTGATTGCTAAATGTAATAAGCTAAAGAGATAAAAAAAAAAAAAAAAAAAGAAGTATTCCTAAAGGAAGGCTTTTCAGATTATCGCCAAAAGAGCAGAACGTGATTTTTTCTGACGACGCCAATTTGTGCAATTATTTCAGAGTTTGTTAAGAGTGGAGAGAAATGTTGAACCTTTAGGCAAAACTGTAGCAAAAATATAACGAGCTTTTTTTTTTCAATTTTTATCTCTCATCTGACAGTTTTGTTTTTGTACTTTGAATTCCCTTTAGTGATACTAAATATGTGAACTATTTACAAAAAAAAATCTTTTTTCTAATTATATTATTTGTTTTACCTTTCAAATTTTCTGTGAAAAAGAAAATATTTTAAATATTTCGATTTTAGTTACATGCTTAAATTAAAATCCAGTTATTTATAATTGTTAGCATTTTGTTTTGAGGGAAAAATTTATTATTAATTTTGTATTTAAAAATCTTAACGATAGAAAAAAATCTTTAGGAGACGATTATCGTAAATTAAATAAAAGTATGTTTAAAGTAACAAAATACTCGATAAACTTTCAACTAACAATAATTTTATAATAAACGATCTTTAAACTATGTAACATAAAATACTTAAAAATAAATTTGTTTGTCATAAAATTATGTGGGTTTCTTATAAATATCTATTCTTATTATCACAGTATTATACAAATTGATGGGTTATGGCCCAGATGCTCAAAATTATAACTCCTCGTGACTTCAGAAAACCCAATATTCTTCAAATATATATAAATAAAAAGAATTAAATGACACTGAGGAAATAAAGATTATCACCCTTTCAAATGTCGCATTACAAATTCATTTCTATGAATGATAATTAATTATAATCATATATATATATATGATTGTGCAAAAAATGACCGTTGAGAGACAAACCAAACCGTATGTATATATATATATATATATACCGGGTGAGCCAAAAGTTCGTCACAATTTTAAAAATTCATAAAAAAAAGAAGAAAGTAAGATAAAGAAGTGCGGTTTGCAAAAAAGGGCTCACAAGGTAGTCGGATTTTTTTTCTTTTCTTTTTTTGCAGCAAAAAAAGTTTTAGTTAAAAAAGTCACCTATAGATGTCCGAAACACAATGAAAAGGACAACAGTACGCTCCATTCATTTAGTCTGATAATAACAGTTGTTCAATATGACCTCCAGTACATTGTACGACACAACTAAGGCGACTCGCAACGCCCGTTACAGCTGAATGCAATATGTCGGAATGAATTGCAGAAACCTTACGACAGATGGAATCTTTGAGTTCGGCCAATGTTGAAGGAGATGAACGGCACACACGTGATTTCAAATAGCCTCACAACCAGAAGTCGACCGGAGTGAGGTCGGGTGATCGTGGAGGCCATGCGATCTTGCAACCTCGACTAATCAGTCTCTCTTCACCAAAGGTACTCAAAAGGAATCGTTTTACTGGATTGACATAATGTGGTGGTGCGCCATCCTGCATAAAGTTTATTACAGATAACACACCTCTTTGATTTAATGCGGGCATGACTTTGTCACGCAAAAGAGTGAGGTAACGCTTAACGGTTACTGTGCACGTTTTCCAGCCCTATCTGGGACTCGGTTCTTCAAATCAGAAAGGTCCGACACTGAAAGATGAGGTGAAGCCACACCAGACTGTCAACTTGGCTGGATGCCGAGATTTCGTCGTGTATTCACGAGGATTAGATGTCGCCCATATACGAGTGTTATGGGTGTTGACATCCCCGTGTAGTGTGAAGTGCGCCTCATCCGTCCAGAAAACGTTGAACAACCACTGAGGGTCGTTTTCAGTTCTTGCCATAGCCCACTCGGCAAATGATTCCCGCATAGCTGCGTCTCCCGGTTAACTCCTGCAGTGACTGCAGTTTGTAGGGATAGAGATGCAATATCCCGTGGAGGATACGTCGAATCGATGATTGAGGCACATCCAATATTCTTCCACCTTCGCGAGCACTGCTACTCCCAATGGACGATTCCGCTGCTAAATCATTCATTGTGGTTTCCCCCGCAGAAATTCGGCTCTCCGCCAACGAGGGTCTTCCACTGCGTGGCCGATCCTCCAAAGAGCCAGTTTCCTCGAACCTCTTGACAAGCTTGACTATTCCAGGACACGATATGGGGCCTTTCTTCGTCTTCAGTCCTTTCGTTGTGCGAAATTTTCGCAACGCAATAGTTGCTGACTCTCCGTTCAAATAGAACAACTTCACCAACAACGCTCGATCGGGTATTGATAACATTCTGAAAGCGAATGAGAAGTTCTCGTGTATCACGGCCTTTTATCGCAAGATTAATTTGCATAATTCTGCTGAATCTCTCAATGTCAGCGCCATCTATAGGTGACTTTTTTAACTAAAACTTTTTTTGCTGCTAAAAAAAAATCCGACTACCTTGTGAGCCCTTTCTTGCAAACCGCACTTCTATATCTCCCTTTCTTCTTTTTTTATGAATTTTTAAAATTGTAACGAACTTTTGACTCACCCGGTATATATATATATATATTTGGTTTGTCTCTCAACGGTCATTTTTTGCACACGAGTTCTAATTAAACTGGGACCTATGGTTTGAAGTGAATTCCGAACCACTACAAATATACAGGCCATGCCTAAGGTGGGATTCGAACCCACGAACTGTTGAACCAAAGGCAAGAGTGCTAACCATTCGGCTGCCAGATTGGCGATATATATGTATATATACGGAGAGAGAGAAAGAGAGAGGAAATTAATCTATAAAACGAGAAACAACCATTCGCTTTGCATACCAACGGTTTCATCTAATGGGATCCTGTTTTCTCAAGAGATCGAGTGTAGCATAAAAAGCTATTTAATATGGAAAAAGTAAATGTGCTAGGGTTTCATTCCACACAAGAATTTCTTTTAGCACTACAACTTCAAACTGAATAAATATTTTTTAAAAATGTCCCAACTATCGTATCACAACTTAAAAAGAAGCAAAAATTATGAATTCAGTAAAACTTATGAACAGGATAACACTCGCCATATTGTTTAGATTGTCTTGGCAACTATTTCTAATTAGGGTCATATTGTACTGGTCTATTGAGTCATTCACACCTTAACAAAAAATTTAAATGTTTAATGCGGTGCGGTAAAAAATTTGAATCATGCTTTAGCCATATTTATATGAACCTTTCATGTCATGAAATGGAGAACCTATATTTAGTAATTTTAATGTCACATTTTATAGTTTTTCATTCATTCATCCTACTATCTTTTGATTTTCCTTAACCTTGGAAGGTGTTATAGATTAAGAAGTCATTTTTTCAACATTTGAAAAATTGTTTAATAGAATTGTTATATTTAGTTGAAATTATTACTCCACCAAATTTTCAAAGGATTCTCCAAAAGTATTTATCTAGTGTAAGTTAATTGAGAAGTTTTGTACGGTTAACAGATTTTTGTGATGATAGATGCTGATAATTCGATAATTTGCTTTGAGCTTCCCCTCGAGTACATTGTTAAATTTTGTATAGATTCAAATACAGCGACTTCAGTTTCTTATGAAGTACGTTTTCGTGGTAAATGGAGTAACATCACGTAAACATTCATAATATATGTTTTTAACCAAATTTTTATGGATTGGTACTTTATTGATAACTTCTATAGATATTCCACACTATAGCTTCATTGTATTGATTTCATGCTGTTTGAATTCATGTCACCAATTATCAAATATATGATTCATAATAAAGGTTGCGTTACGTTATATTTAACTAAAAGTCTCTTATGTAGCTTGTGTACAAATTACAAGGAACAAAGAACTGATATTTTACTTTCATGTCCATTCATTCAATCTGCTGGAATTATAGACTTCGAATTTTGCAAATGATTGTCTGCAAACGATTTTTTTTTTGTCTTGTGCCACTAGGCTGACAATATGGGGTGCGTTGCTCCACTTTTCCAACTGAACCATATTTGGTGTAGAGTCCGACTTCTTCAGTACACACATGCCATAGGGATCCGTTTATAGGGTAGGCAACCATTCACACCTCATTCACACACACAAGAAATGGAGAAAGACAGGATAGAGTGAGAGAGAGAAAGTACATCCATGCCTGAACCGGGATTCGAACCCAGGAGCTCTCTATCCGCAGTCAGGCCCTCTGACCATTAGACAGGGTGGATGGCCCTTCACTTTTTATATTTCTTAATAACCTGTAATCTATTAGGAAAATTTAGTAGGTCTATTTTCTTCAAAAAACTGGTTATATACTGATTTCTTTCTAGTTTTTCCTAATTAGTCGTTTTGAATCATAACTAAAAGATGTATATTGAAACTAAAATCTCATCTTTTAATCCAGTTTTTCAAGTATATTTTATATGATTATGATTTATCTCTGTATTTTTTGTATGAATGTGTATCTGGAAAGAAATGGTAATTTAAGATTAAATTGTAAAATATGTCATATAATTGAATAATGTATATAATATAAAAAAAATTATATCATTGACATGAATTTGATTAATTTCATCATTCGAAGTCGTACTTTTTTAATAAAATGAAAAAAAAAAGTAATTACTTGTATTCATTTCAAGATAGTCTGAAAAAATAGTATTATGATTCTAAAATTATTTAAATAGGCATTTCTTTTTAAGAAATTTTGAAATCTGTAAATAAATATGTGTATTGCTGATTAACGTATATGCATAAACTCTAAAAACTGAAAAAATTCAATTTATTCATATGTGTTTTTTACCAAACTCGAGGGTCACTCTGATCTTTAGTTTGGCAGATCATGGGATTGATTCCCATCTCGGACGTATATTATTGTGTAACTGGTTAAAAAGAATTTAATGTGGTTAAGAGGTCCACATTATACTGTTTGGTTGTATCAATATTAAAGTTTTGAATATGAATGCCTATATATATGCAAGAGTAATACAACTCTCATTGGGTGAAAAGACATCTCCCGTCCAAATGTTCTAAAAAAATTGTCTTCATTATCAGTTCAGGACAAAACACTCCCCAGATTCAACCACACTTTTGCCTGGCAAATCTCTTTCTAGTCGAGTCTTTGCAGTGATGAAGTGCTTACCACCCATCGGGTTTTCCCTCCTTCCCTTCTCATTGAGCACCACAGCAACGTCTGTCCCTACCCAAATCCATACCAGATGACAATGCGCAAGAGGGGGGAAGGATCTGATAACAGAACTTCTGTGGGAGAATGGGAAATATTAATCCCGGACAAATCCGTCGAAGCAACAAATGGGAAAACGAGACACACAATCCCTCTTTACATAATAAGAGGGATTTCCATTCTCGTCCGAAAACTCAGTAACTCGCACTCTGAGGAGGCTATTAATATTTCTGAAATTCTGAAGACAGAAGGCGGATTAAAGAGTGTTGTTAACTTCTCTTTCACAGTCCGGATTACACAGTTTAGAAGTTTGGATCCAGATTTCTGATAGGACGAGGAATTACCAGAAGACTCAATATTCTCAGTATTCTTTGGAATATGAACAAT
The DNA here is from genome assembly GCA_030067965.1 of Latrodectus elegans. Classification (NCBI taxonomy): domain Eukaryota; kingdom Metazoa; phylum Arthropoda; class Arachnida; order Araneae; family Theridiidae; genus Latrodectus; species Latrodectus elegans. Next base: position 32,161,125 of record CM057820.1, on the reverse strand, counting down.
TTTTTCTTTAACTCTTAGAGAAACGTAGCTATTTTAATTTAATATTGTAGCGACGTAAGAAAATGAAAATTAAAACAAAACAAACATTTATTACATTACACATAATTAAGATTAGATCTCTACACTCATCTCCTTTCATGTTGTTTGTAAGTCTATTGGGCAGCAGCGCCATCTACTGTCAATATTGTTAATATGGGTCTGTTACAATATGAATTTTTATTTTAGTTTTAGGATAAATTATTTTTATGTTTTACTTTCTTTGACTCTAGATAAACTTTAAAACTAATTTTATTGCTTTGTTATGAATAAACCAGGTTATTTTAAGCCCATGCTGTCATTTACAACTAGAAAATCTAACTTGTCCGAATCCAATTCAAGTACCAAGACATAAAATGTATATACAAGATGGAATAACTAAATTATATATATATATATATATATATATATATATATATATATATATATATATATATATATATATATATATATATATATATATATAAAAGATAACAATCATCTCAAGTATGGCAAACCAATTTTTATCAAAAATTAATTTATTCTAACAGTAACAAATTAAATTTTCTATTTCCAACCGAAAGTGAAATAATGTACAATATTATGAAACATACTTGTTGAATAAATTAAATGAATAAAGAACGTTTACAAACTGGCATGTAAAACCTGAATTTAAAATTAGTCTATAGTTTTTAATTACTCGTTAACTAATAAATAATTTCATTATAAATAATAGTTTAAATATAACATAAATTGTTGAGTGTTAGCATAGATGACTGATGTGATAATATATGTGAGATCAGACTAATCACTTTATTTACTATGGCAAATAATTTGCTATAGTATTTTATGCTAAATATTTTCAAAATTTTTATATTCGAATGTAACTGAAAATTTAAATTTGAGTTAATTTTTTTTTCTAATTGCGAGAACTGGGTGACAAAGCCTTCGACACAACAAGGCTGGAAACTGCTATTCCTTTATCATTACCGAGTGGGTACCTATGAATAGCATTACCTACTCTACGGCAGCACAAACCCATTTATAGGGTCAGCCACATTCATTAATCATCTCAAAAGAAAAACAAAGAAACACAAGAGAAAGAAACATCCTAAACAGGATTTTAACCTGGGATCAAAAGTTTAGGAGTCAAGAATGTTAACCATTTAATTATCGGCCAGAAATTTGAGTTAAAACAAAAATTAATAAAAACATTAAGAAAATAACTATCCATATTAACTATGAACAAAACTTAATCGCTTAATCTTGAAACAAAAAAACAATTTTACGAGGAAGACATAATTTAATATTAACAATAACCAAAAACTAATTAGATAGATACGAACAGAAAAATATTCTTTTTTAATTATTAATCAATCTTTTCTTATTTTTTCGAGAATGTTATCATAAATATAAAATGAAGAAGTTCTCGTTTCCTGTAATATAGGAGGTATTTTTACAGCATCTTCTCAAGAAAATCAAGAAAAAAAAAAAAAAAACATCTCCTGCATTTAAATATTCCAAGAAAGACTAATCGAGCAAAACACAACTAAAAAAAAGTTTTAAATTGTCTTCCTCATTTTACATCATTAGTTATGCAAAATCCAATCTCTCGCTTCAAGATTTCTGCCAAAAAAAAAAAAGGATCTAAATGCAATCTTAATATAGATGGGAATTTTAAATTGTTAAGTCAGGCGGGAGAATGCCAGGGAAAATAGGTGATTTCTATGATATTTCTTTCTCATAGCTCGTAAGAACTCTCGTGTTCTTTTGTAAGCGAAGACACCCCTCTATATCATAGTATTGTGATGGTAAGCAGAGTAGGAATTTTTTTTATTTGTTCTTTCTTACGCCTCCCCTCTTTCTCTTTTCTTAATATAATGGAAACCTAAGAAACGTCCCTCCCCCGGGACTGAATAAGAACATTCTGTTCTGTGGGGGTTTTGCCGCGTTTACAGTAATGCAGTGATTTGACTACAGAATTCATTTCTTAGTAAGATTCGTTTTATTGGAAAGTTTCTCTTTTGTTTTCTATTTATTAAATTTGACGAAAGTTTCCTCGGTATTTGCAATAAATATTGCTAAAATGAAAGTTGGGAGGCCTAATGGGTTTTAAATGAAAAACATATATCAGTGACAATATTAGAATAAGGGTTTCATGTAAATATAGCACTCTATAAAATTGATTCATTATTGCAATTAAGTTTTAATATGTGTGACGAAAGTTACGAATACGATTATTTTTATTTAAAAAATAGAGTAATTTTGTTGATGGTATTTTTTCAATCTATAACAAATTTATTTTGCATCAACAATTTTTCATTAGATGCTAACTAATGCTTTTTTCATAATTTAGATTAAATGTTATGTGTTATGGTGAAAAAAAAATTATCACAAATTAAGATGAAAAGGTATATGTTATCGGTTATGAAGAGATAATTTTTTAAATTTAAATTAAGTTCTGTATAATGTTAAGTAGTGTTGAACTCTAGTTGAATATGTGCATACATTCCCTGTTATGAAAATCTTATTAAAAAACTGCAATTGTCATTATTGTACTTTAATTAAGAATACTATTCTTCATAAAATAAAAGAAGAGAATTTGAGCGTTTTATGAGTACAGTTTATTAATCAGCTTATGAGTACAGTTTATTATGCCGCAGTTTATTAACCTTTTATAAGACAGAGTTATCATTTGTTTGGTAATAGGTAATACGACATGAAGAATCCAAGTCATAACATACCATCCATAAACTCGAATTACTCTGAAGTTTTTTTGTACTGAACAAATTTCTTTATATTATCATGTAAAATGTTTTAATGCATGTGTGTGTGTTTCGTGATAAAAAATAATTCATTCAACCACACTTTACGATCAAAACATAAGGTATTCCATAGCTGATTTTAAACTTGATGGATACTATTCGAATAATTTGGAACATAAATTGCGAAATAAACTTTAAAAAATGAATAATAAATAAAAATAGTAAACTAAATGATAGTAAAATAATGAAATAAAAATAATAAACTAAATGATAGTAAAATAATGAAATAAAAATAGTAAACTAAAAAATGTAATATAATTATTTCATTTTAAATCACGTCTTTCTTTCATTTTGTATTTAATAAAAAACTAAATTCGAATATTCACTAATTACCTTTAGTACTCAATATTAATTGAAAATAGAAAATATCTTATTGTAGAAATACAAATAAAAATGGTATAATCAAAATTGTAATATAATAATTTTGTTTTAAATCACGTCTTTCTTTCATTTTGTATTTAATGGATAAGAAATTTTTTCCAATATCATTCCTATTATTCACAGCTATAAATGAAAAACCCATATTTAAATAAAACTTTAAGACTACCATCAAATTCTATATTCTTTCCTTTAAAAAATTACATCTTAAAAACATAATTTCATCTTACGCATTTTACATACAACATAAGGCGAATTTTCTTCTACAATGTGTAAAAAAAGCAAACTTTTCTTCATGTTGCAACATTATTCAGAATATGGAAGAAAAAAAAAAGTTGATGTCTTTCGATGATCTTCAAAGTAGGGAAAATTCAAATATCTCAACAAGATAAAAGGGGAAAAAGGAGAAGGAAAATGGAAGGAGAGGGGAATGTATATACAATGAGAGGGAAAAGAATCTACTTCTGCATGGTCTTGTATGGATTTCTTTTCTGTGTCAGATCTCATTAAAATGCATGAGCTGTATATGAAGAAAAGTATATACAAAGATGACAGAGAAAAATAAGATTTCTTGTTCGCGATGGTTGTAGTGTTGGTGGTCACGTCGCCCCGAGCCTCCACAGCGACAAGGAATATGTCAGAAACATTGTCAAGAAAATCGAAAAAATTCTAACATGTCTCGTTTTTTAATCTATAAGGCAATTTAGAGAGTCATTTATGTCAAAAAATTTCATTTTTTGCTTTTTTGTTAAATAAATTATCATAGTTCGCGTTATTTATTTTTGTGTCAAAGTAAACTAAATTTTCATGAGGACTTATAGATTTATTATTCTAATCAATAATTTTGATAGAAATGAAAACACTGTTGCAATCATAAATAAATATTATTTAATTCATATTTCCGATTAAGTTTATATTATTAATAGTTTTCAATATTTAATAGAAAGAGTTCCATATGGTAAACGATAAAGGTCATTCCCTGTTTCTTATTGTGTTTAAATTAAAAATATTTAAAAAGAGAGGTGGAAAATATATATTTCCTCAGTACTAAATATATATTTTAATTCGAAATTTAAGTACACATATTCTTTTTTATTTTTCAGGAGCATTAAATATGATACAATCATTATTTTATTGTAATTAGCACAGATAAATACTATCTATATAAATGCAAATATTATGTAGAGTTTGTCAAAACAAAGTTAGTTATTTTTTTCTAATGAAATCAATAAGTGTTCAAATATGATTAAGTGTAGTTAAATCAAATATTTTTTACTAGAATTAATAATTTGGTGAGGTACTCCTAAAAGAAACGCCAGTATTTTAAAATAGTTAATCTAATTATCAAAAATTTAAAAACATCGAAAAATCTAAACTTCAAGTTTTATATAATAGACAAAGTAGGCAAAAGCAAACATCTCAAGAAAACAATCAAAAAATATATATGGAGATAGGAATAAATCTTAGCTCATTCCTATGATTAGGCAACAACTGATCCATTGCTTATAGAGGTACTTTTAATGCCTCATTTTGAATAGCTTATTAAACATAAGACACTTATAAAATTTTATAAAAATAATAATGACCTTTGTATATGAGAATATATTTCATTATTTGGTAAGCATGATCGTATATTGCAGTAAGTTGCTAATAACTTTATAAATTTCTAAACAAGAAGAAGTGTAATTTATATAAAGAAGAAGTATAATACTTATTTTTCAATAAAATCTAAGATCAAAAATGAAGGGCTGTAAATTATCATAATAATAATTTTACATAAATTTATCTGTTCCCCAAAATGTAGTGTCCAAGCAATCTCTTTTGTAGAATATTGTTGAAAAATAGTAGCACAATTAAAATATTATTTACTGATTCCTTAGCAGGATTTTTATATTTAATAATGTAATTATGTTTTTATACTTTTAACCTATACTAAACAGAAAAAAAATATTCGAATTTGTAAAGAAGTCAACTAAACCACTTTCTTCATAAAATATATTATTAAAATGATTGTAGATTGATTTCATAAAGAATTTTAATGTTTTAATTATATGATAAAGAGAAATCTGACATAAATAACATTAAATTCTCCCAAAAAGATTTTATTATTCATGTCTAATTAAAAAAATATACCCAAGATATGTGATTTCAATAGGGTAAAGGATTTACTTTACTGAAATGTCGACGTCCCTAACTAAAATATTGTTATAGAACTGAACATGAAGTATACAAAAGATTAAAAGTATTCTTAACGCAATAGATATGGTTCTAATGTATGTAGAATTTTAGTAGAGAGTATCTGTAACTTTAATCAGTTTAAACTAGGACCCAATAAGACATGTTTATAAAAATATCTATATTTTTTAAGGTATGAAATTTGGAAAATAAATTTTCTTCCATTGAAATCCGATTGTCTTCATCATTCAGAAATAAAAAGATAAGATTTAATATGCAGAAATAGTGATTATTTATAATATATATATATATATATATATATATATATATATATATATATATATATATATATATATATATAATAATTAATAGAGTGAAAAAAATTAGGATTATTTAAACTTATAATAAAATTCAAATATTGCGTAGAATGCAGTTTCTAAATCTTAGTATTTTATGAGATATTTGATAACACATTTCACTATTAAAAGTTCAGAATTTTGGTAAAAGTTTATTTATTAAATTGAAAGAAAAGAGTAATGAAAAAAATTCTAAAAGATATTTTTGTGAAAGTCAGTCTAATATTCTCATACAACTATATATGTATTTATTTATATTTTTCCAGAACTAATACCTAAAAAAAAAGAACTGTGGGTGAATAACTAATACAAAAAAAATTTTAATTTTCTTTGCCTGTTTAAATTAATCATAAAATGATGATTTGCCTTGTCTTTTTCATTTTGCTTTTTCTTCTGTTCCATTTTCATTTTTGGAAGCAATATCGCTGAAGATATTGAAAACTAATTAGTTAGAACAACAGGTAGATTTTATGATTTAGAAAACTTTTAAAAACGAAGAAACTTTTATTAAAAATACTTCTTTATTGCTGGTAAAAATCAAGAATGGATATTTATTCATCGCCGACTGCACTCAGATGATGGTGAATTTCGCCTTGTTTGCTACCACTGGAAGAATGTGATTTGAAGTCAGTAGCAAATTCATTGACAAATCAGATTTACGACCCCATCTCAGCACGATGTGGCGTAGATGAAATTTCACATGACATAATGGATATTTTAAACCAATTTAGAATTATAATTAAGAGGCGTAATCACAATCTCACCTGGAATGAAAGAAATAACCATTTTATGGTTAATAAATCAAAATATTTATGTAAAATTGACAGCGTGAAATTTTATGTGTAAAATTAAGTGTACATATGCATTTTTACAAACACAATTTCATTTTTTATTCCTTTTAAATGCTGTAAAATATATTAACGTTCTAATATTTTGTAATTTTATTGCCTTATTTAGGTATAGTTCTAATTTAGAAAGTGAAGTTGTTATTTTATTTTAAATCATGAGTAATTATTTTAGCTTACAAAAAAAATCGGATAATAATTTCAGAATATGAAACTGCTATTACTTTTTTATGAAAGAAGAAATAATATTTTCGGACTTAATAAGAATATCAAAATGTTTGCGACATTTAGATAGAAAAGTTAATCCACAAAAACTTCCAATACTTTTATGTATGAAAGAAAAGTGATTTTGCCATTTTAAAAATCATTAAATTTAATAACCAATTATATTTAACAATGGAAAAATAAAACCAAAATAAAGTGGAGAAAAATAAATTGATCTCAATAGGATAACACAAATAAATAAAATAATGCCAATTACATTCAATACTCCAAAAGTTCTGAACAAAATTTTAAATAAAAAATTATCTGTTCATTGAAGTTCTTATAATTAGAATCTTTTTTAAATGTTTCTTGAATGAATATTAAAATAAAATATAGAATTAAGAATCACAAAAAGCAGAGAAGTATTAAATTAAAATATTAGAATTAATTAATACATGATATTATTATACACAAATACTCGACAGCAACCAACACATTATCATATTAATGTCAAAACTTTAATTACATACAGTCCACTTTTTAATTACATTTTTTATTAGTTAAAAACCAAATAATCTTAGAAAAAGTAATTTGCCTGAGAGAAATCAAATTATTGAATTCAACAAATGAATTGTAAAGTTTTATCATACAAGAAAAATTCGAGCATATGCAAAAAATATTTAATTAGCGAATTTTAGAAAACTATTTACATATTCATAATTGTAAGAAACTAAATGTTTACATCTGAATTCATCTTTTTAAATAAAATTTCATTAAATTGATGTCTCGCATTATTTATTGCTTCATATCATTAAAAAAGGCCGAAATTTCTACTTAGAAATATTTTTTGAAATTAGTTTAAAATTCTTTTGAAGCTCTAAGCATATTTAAATAAAATTTTATTGAAAATTCTACATGCTCTTAAATCAAAACTTTCATAAAGGAGTTATTTATGTCTGAAATTCAAAAATAATTACTGTTTTCAACCGTAGGATGCTCATTACTGATATGTCTGATATCTTGCCTTAATATTTTTTATTTATTTGAAGCATAAAAGATATTTTCAACGAATAACGTAAGATATATTCTTCATTGGCTAATACTGCAAAATGAAGTAAGCATTTTACTTAATTTAATAGGCCCTGCTCACTTTAATAAAGTATTGTTGACATATTTAATGTAGTCTTTCGTGTTGTTAAATATAAGCCCCATTTTTTTTAACATGACTCAAAAATTAAAAAATCTTTGTTTAATGGATTTGATAGTCAGAAATAACAAACTAGACACTTGCTACATTAGTTGACTAGACACTAGCTACATTAGTACACATTCTTGCAAAACTTATAATGTTTTGGTCTCCTCTTACCACAGTTCTATGGCTTGAATCTCTATCTGAGTCTAGTTGTTTATAGTGGTTTGAAGTGTACAGAGTTGGAAACCGTAGGTCCTATTCTACTAACGTTCGCGGACAAAAATTACAGTAGGGAAAAAACTAGTCACTGGTAAAATATATTATTGGTGACACAGTACTTTGGAGATCACTTTTACAATGATTTACTTATAAATATTGTGAAAGATAGAGAAAATCCGAAACTTAAAATGCATGCTGTCTCTGCTTTTCCTTATCCCTCAAGCTGTTCCCATTCAATCATCATTACATTCCTGAATCTTATTCAGTATATCGTATTCATAATTTGATGGGTTTCAGAAAAAAAATCATTAGTAATGGGTCTAACGCTTCCTATAAAAAACGAAGATATTGGCAATAGAACATTATTAGGAAATCAGAAATCATTAATTTCGTTTAAGTTGTATTTGATGAAAATCTTGGGGAACATTAATCATCACCAACAGAGCCACAATTTATGCGTGATACCCACTATATTTATTAAGAATCCATTTTTCGATAGTTGAGATCAGATTTGTCGCCAAATTCCTTGCAAAATCGCCAAGATATTAATATGAAGTCATAAATCTTCTTTCACCAAAGTTTTAACAATGCATAATTGACAACTTAATGACCTACTTACTGTTTCAAGAGATTTTAATATCTACCTCCTTTTCATATTTCCAAGCGCCACAAAAGCAGAACATTCAAAAATCTTTTAAAAACGGAACTCCCTCCTTCAGAAGTACATGCAGAAGGTAGATGTACAATATCCATCTTCTGTTTTTTAATATGGCTGATATCAAATGTGTGATCTTCGCCTCTGAAATGAGCAACTTCTCTAAAGCTAATTCTACAGGGAATTTTTCAAAGATTTGAAAATTATATATATATATATATATATATATATATATATATATATATATATATATATATATATATATATATATATATATATATATATATATATATATATATATATATATATATATATATATATATATATATATATATATATATATATATATATAATATATATATATATATATATATATATATATAATATATATATATATATATATATATATATATATATATATATATATATATATATATATATATATATATATATATATATATATATATATATATATATATATATATATATATATATATATATATATATATATATATATATATATATAAATAATATATATATATATATATATATATATATATAAATAATATATATTTATATATATGATTATTTTCAAACCATAAATGTACTGAAATATAATATTAATTTAATGAATCTGATACTGGTAACAGTGTATTATTGACTGTTTGATTACAAAAGTTATTAATAAGGAAAACTAATTTATAACTGTTTTCAATTTAAACCAATTAACAAGATATTATTTGTGCCTTCATTTATTACTTTTAATACAACCTAATTCCTTAGAAAAGGCTTTTTATGTTCACTACAAGCAAACCTATTTTATTAGGCATTAATTGAGGAAAATATTTTAATTTATAAATCAATAAGACATTCTCAAAATTGCGTGGAGAATAACTTTTCAATATAATTATAATAAAGTCATAAAGATTAGGAATTAGAAATAATTGTATGGACAGAAATGGTCTCAAAATAATATTCTTGACAAATTGTACAGTGGTAATCATTTTAACATATATATTACGCTATACCCTCAAAACTTAGCTTACAAATATATTATTTCATATTTCAATATTCTAAAACATTTTAAATTTCTGTGTTTTATCTGCGCTTATATCCGTATTTCTTCCCAATAAAAGTCTTAAAAATAGTTTTTGTATGCAGAGTAATTCCCATATATAAAACTTATATTAAATAAAATATCTTTTTAATTTATATTGTAACAAAGTAAAAAAATTTTTAGTTAGCTTTTACAATATTTATTGCTGTCGTTATTTACGATGACATCCAGTATATATTAATAAAAATACTACAAAGTCAACATTCTATTTGTTCTGCATGATGATTGAAATTGAGATTTAAAACTTAAATAAATTAATTAAACATGTACATTTTAATCTCCTTTTGAATTTTTATATTTCTTTTTTTTTAACACACTAAATATTTTATTTTGTAAATTATTTCATAGAATCAGTTATTGATATTATTTTATCAATAATGCATTCATTCTACTTTTTAACGTGATTGAAATGAGTCCGGTACTATTCAAAACATAAAAGGTAGGTAACTTGCTGAAACAAAATAGCGTAAGAACTTTGAAGCATTCCCATACCTAAAACTTACAAGTGATTTATGGATTTACTGAAAAGAAAAGAGAATACAGGGCTGTATCAGTGACGTAACAGAAGACTTTTGTTGTGAAAATAAAAATAAATGTCTTCAACATCTCAAAAAAAAAAAAAAAAAAACATTAAAAATTTTCTGTAAATGTTCCAGAGTACATTTGTCGAATGTTACTCTAAATAGATTTTTTTTGCCTCATTCAAAGAAAAGTATTTTGAAGCTTCTAATACATATCCTAAAATTTCTTGAAGGAAGGATACAAATAATGTGAGATTTACAACATGCATTAGAAGGATTAAATATGCATATGATTACAATTTCAGTGCAGACGCACATCATGCACGTCTGTGGCACTATTTGAGGCTTGGTGATTTTGATAATTTCAAGTTCGAAAATTAAGGTTTTTTTTTTTTTTTTTTTTTTTTTTTTAAACCATCAATTATGCCTTGTAGAAATTAGCGATCATTTTTTGATCATGTATACTTGTTCAACAAAGAAAGGATAGTGTCCTATCGAGATTGTGGATTACCTTTCATGGAAATCGATAGTCGTGTTAGACAATATCAAACAATTGTAATGTGAATATATGATTGTTGGATTCAGGTGGGTGCAACGGACTGACGTGTTCGATCAGATCTACCTCAGGGCATCACTTCATGTGATGACAAGCAAATTGTGCTCATGGCAGTGACGGATCGCTCATCTACGTCATAAACCATAGCACACCACATTCAATCTGTAAGGCATCATCCAGTGTCTGCGAGTACTATTCGACACCATTTACAGCAGAATGGTCTATCTGCAAGACATCCATTTCTTCTTCTATCCTTGAAGCAGAACTACCGACGTCTCTGCCGCCAATGGTGTTATAAAAGTAGAAAGTAGACAATAGAATAGAATGAAATTATCTTTACTGACGAGTCACGCTTTAGTCTGCAACACCACGATGGTCACATTCGAATCTGGAGACAACACGGGAAGAGGATGCTAAACAGCTGAGTTATGCACCCCCAACCTGGTCCTGCACCGAGTTTTATGGTGAGGAGTGGTATTGGATACCACTCTCACAATTCTTTAGTACGCTTTGCCGGTACTTTAAACAGTCTGTGATACATCTCCAAGGTGATGGAGACAGTTGTACTTTCTTACCTTCGGGACTTGTCCACAGCCATATTTCAATATGATAATGCATGACACGCATTGTCCAAGGGTTATTTGTCAATTGCCAGATTGAATTGCTTCCTTCACAGGCTCCCTCTCCTGACCTTTTGCCGATCGAAAACATGCGGTCCATGTTTTCTCAACGATGACCCAGATTACATCCCAAGCTGCCACACCAGATCAACTTTGGAAAGGTCTGGAAGCTGTTTAATCTGCTGTACCCCAAGAAGACATCTAAAGTCTCTTTGAATGAATCAATGCCATGGCGTGTGGCAGTGGTGATCTCCAACAATAACAGCTACTCTGGGTTCTGATTTTGGTAGGAATCGCACTTCACAGAAGTCTTAAAATTTATTCATCTGATACTTGGTAAACATGTTACCTACAAAACAAATTTTTGTTGCGATTTATCTTGTCTTTCTTAGTTATGCAATTTGGTTAGCCAGCTGTGTATTTATTAAATGTAATTGTATTTACCATTTTCTTTTCCTTTAAGAACTCACATGAGGATATGTACAAGGTCATTAACCCATGAATCGACTTCCCTCTACTATTGCGGATGGCATAATTTATATTAAATTACGAAATTCATTGTCAAAATTAATTTAATTTTCATCTTATTATGCAATATAAAAGTTATGAGTTGGGAAAATGCATTTTTTACATATTTTAATTTTATTTGAAATAACTCCTCAGGCACTCTTCAAACAGGCGTTGGTGGACATTGAGGTAGAGGCCTGTACTCCTTTTAATTTTCTGACACGCACCACTACTCTTGGTAATGTGTTTTTAATGAAGACCTGAAGATGAGTTTTGTTAAGCAGAATGAACACCCAGAAATGCTGCGCCAGCTCTCCCTTGAGGTATCCCTTCTCGGGCCCTCGTTCTTTATATCGATGAAAGCCGATCAGATGCAGGTAGAGCAGGCAGTGGTGTTCTTATGAAGACAAGTGTTGGAGAACATCGATATAGTTATAGAAATCCTGACTACAGTTCAGTTTTTCGCTCTGAGCTCGTAGCTATCAAGGAGGCATTGAATATGGCTCTAGAAGCTGACGCGATAGATGTTTGGATATTGACTGATAGCAAGAACTCCATCCAGTACTTAAAGAATTGGCCTAATGTTCTTGATAAATTGGAGCAGGATATTGTACTCAAATAGGATGCATTGAACCAGCGTGGTACTGTCTGTTTACAGTGATTTCCCTCGCATGTTGGGGTTTACGGAAACGAAGTTGCTGATTTGCTTGCTGGTGAGGGCTGCGTACTCCCCTCTCCTCCTTCCAAAGAACTTCGAATCTCAGAGATCCACTCGTTATTTCTATCTGGTAAAAATGACGCTTGGAAGATTCCACTTCGGCATGCTTAGTATGCCGCTGGGTGCCCTGGTCTGTCCCTACAATATACCGGTTCTAGCCTTCAGCAGATAAAATTATCTAGACTAAGGACTGGCCATATAAGAAGTTTAAGGTTCAGTAGTGGTTTGAAGACTTAATCTGTCTGCCGATGTTCAGCCTCCGCCTCTCCCTCTCATATTTTATAATGTATTGGTGCCTCTGTGGGGAAGCTGTTGAATGAGGGGGATAAGCTCTTCTGACTAATTTCGCGACTTGATCTCTTGGACCTGATTTAGTTTATTCTAAACCAAGGGGGATAAGTAACAACAACAACATAACTCTTCAAATCTTTTCATGTTTTATGAACAATATTTTTGAAATAATCAAGTTAAAACAAATATAACTTGCACCTCGAAACACAATAGAACTTAATGACAATGAGTCTTAGAACATAATTGCATAATCCCTCTTCTTCGCCAAGAGAGAGGTGCAGGAATTCTCTCGCCAAGATACACAAACATTTCCTACCACACAATAAAGCTACATATAAAACAAGTTTTCCAAGGAACTCAAGTATCTAAATTGCATGAAAGAATAAGAACCAAGCTGTGGAAAGATGACCTTCTAAATATCTCTGATGGTCCACGCAGTCCAATTGTGGCACAGTTTCGATTCCTGACAAGTAACTACTGTCTGCCTGAGCATTTGCACCACATTAGCATCTTAATTTCACTCGGCTGTTCGCTCTGCAACTTGACAAAACCCATGAAAAGGGCCACCACTGTGCTGCATTGCATGGTATCTCTGAATCATCCCTTTATTGGCAAGCCAGAGAAATTTTGGGGGAAATGACTCCAGCCATCTCGTTTACGTTTATGTACTGTATTCACCAGACCTGTCTTCGTCTCTTGTCTGTTTTGTGATTTTTCATGTATTTCATTTCATTATTCCTTGCATTTTCAAAGCCATTGGAAATAAAAAAAAACATAATTGCATGTAATAAAATAAATAAAATTTTCTACACAATACAACGTTTTATCTTTGAAAGAAAAATTAATCTATTATCAGAAACTAAGCATTTAATTTATATTAAAACTATTTCTATATTTTTCTCAAATTGTTTTATGTATCAGCAATTAATTATGTCGTTTGAATCTATTCAATTTTTTTTACCGTATATATATATATATATATATATATATATATATATATATATACGTATATATATATATATATATATATATATATACGAAATCTAGTAAACAGATGGCAAAATGCTCAATATATAGTTTAAAATTTCAAAGAAAATAGAATAAAGGAAAATGGAACGAAAATGGAGCGAAGTACCAACATGGCCAGCTTCTGCAGGGAGTGTTGACCACATTGGTACAAAGTATGGCTTTTCTACATTAGCAAAAGATGAAGTCTTAAAGAAGCCAATGCGCCCCAAAGTCACACCAAAAAGTTCAAACCAAAATAAAAGAAGGAAAAATCAATCCAAATATCCAATGTTGCCAAAATATATTTAATTTATAGTAATTAAAATTAAAATTAAATCTACATTCAAATCCAAGCCTGCAAGAACCACAAAAAATACTACGTGTAAGCCAAATAAATACATAAATTTAAAGATTAAGTGTAAACACTATTGGCATTGCAAGCTTCTTACAAGACCTTCAAGGTTTGGATGACCCTTCTGTAGTATAAAACTACGCCTTACTTCACTCTTATAAACAATGTTTCACTCGCCAAATATACTAGTCAATATATATATATATATATATATATATATATATATATATATATATATATATATATATATATATATATATATATATATATATATATATATATATATATATATATATATAATTATTCTGTTTTAAGATAAAATGATATACATATATCATTTTATCTTAAGACAGAATAATTACGTTTCACGAAACGCGCATATCGCTAAAAAGTAGCTATAAGCTATTTTTCATTATTTGCTGGTTATCAACGACTATAATATAAACTGAAATGATTGTTCTTAGCGCAGATATAAGTTGTTGTTTTTGCACTAGCATAATTCCCTCTACAAGTAGTTCAGAGTTATATTCTACCGGTAAGGAGCAGGAATCAATTTGAAGACTCCCCAATACCTAACCTGCCAACACCAGAGCTATGATTTCACTTGGAAGACATTGAACCTTATTTAACGTTTTCCAGCCATTATTAGCGAATATTATGGATCTTTGGTTAAGCCAGGTTTCGAACTCACTTCTCTTCAGTAGTGAAGCCCTAATTAACCATCACAATGGGGCGCGCATTTATATGTAAAATAAACCCAAAATTTTAAAATATCTTACATTATTTAAACATCAAGAGTTTTTAACTCTAAGCCAATTTTCACCAGGGCAAGAGGGAGACCCAAACTCGACTGTGTCGACGAGAATTTTGGAATTATAAAAGTCAAAACCTGGAGACATATTTCCAAAGCAAGATCAGGATGGAAAAAAGACTCTGAAGAAGGCCTTGGCCCACAAAGGGCTGTCGAGTCAATAAAGAAGAATAAGACATTATTTAAACAATTTTCATACGCGTTAAAACTCAATTGCGTATTAATTTTTATTTATGCTATAATAAGTACGAATTTATCCTCAAAACATAAGATATCAGTACTGTGACAATTACTTCTAAAAGAATTCAAATGCAGTGAAAATAACATTTACAGTAAATAAAATTGAATGATAAAACTTTTACGTTTAGTGTTATTCTGTTGGCTAAAAAAGGCAAAAGAGGAATATTAAATGGTATCTTTCAAATTAAAGAAATGTAAAGCATGTAAACTGCTTTATCTAAGTTGAAAGAATCATTGATCCGTGAAATATCCAAATTTTTTGGCTTGCAAACTAACTGTAATTTTTGGAGGAGAGAATGCACTTTTGAAAAGTTCTTGTAATTAGTTTCAAGAACGCTTAGTTCAGCCAAGTATTTCCTCGGCAGGGGGTGCAGAGGAATTTACTAGGAAGCTCAGAGGCCTCGTTAGTGAATGTCTGCGGAATACAGGAGATAAGACTAAGAATATTCTCTCCTTGGGTAATATATTTTTCGAACTTTTCAAAAGCGTAAAACTTAAACGCAAACAGGAAGAATAAGATGAAGGAAACTTTTCGATGATCTAGACTTGCTCCAAAAATGTTTTTTTTTTATGAAATTTTATATATTTAGCAAATTTTTATTTAGGAACAAAATTTAAAAAGGATAATATATCATATAAATAATCACACACAAAGGCCAAAATGTATTCTTACTTCTCAATAAATAATAATGTCAATTATTTTTATTAATGAGGAAATAAGTTTATGATTCAACTCTTTCTAAGAGATGTCTTTATTTAATATAGTGTTATGTTCCTAAATGCTTTAGACAAGATAAGAATCAATGCATTAGTTTTTTACTGTACCATCTGGGAATATATTTAATATATCTATTTATATATATACAAATATATGTCATACAATTAAAAATTATACATATTGTGTGATTATAATACATAACTATGTACGGTGCGATTGTGGTTATAGTATATAATAATTATATATATACAGCTTACAAAATAACCTATCCTAAGTATATTGAATACACAATATATTAATTATGTATTTGTAATCCAGGGCTTATAATTAGTAATTATTTTTAAATAATATTACATTTTCAGTGTTTTTATAAATATTTGAATTCAAATACAAATATTCGTTCGTATACTAATTGAAATATGCAGTTCATTTTCCAAAAAATATTTAAGTAAATGAAAATATATATAAAAGCTGAAAAATTGTGGAAAACAACATGACTCCTATTTTGACAAATGCGTTGCTGCAAAATTCTTAATTACTGTGACTTCTACCTCTTAGCAGTATAAGGTGCAGAGTGTATGGCACCTTATATAGCTGTGCCATGGGAAGTGGCTGTACGCTGTGCCTTTGGAAGTGTGTTTTTGTCATTTAAAAGCAGGGACTAGGCAAAAGAACTTCAAGACTTGGCCTGTAGAAGTATCATTTCACACCGAAAACATAGCAATCACACTATTTTTAACATCTCCTGGTCACCATCGGTGAACGCGTCGAATTTTCAACTGGGCCTGGATTCGAACTGACAGCTTTTCCATAATGAAGGCCCTACTCAACAAGGCAACCGCGGCTGTGTATTCTGGGGTAAATTCAGTTTATTTGAGGTTTTCTAAAATATGAATTAAAATATATTTAATAATTTAAAAATTAAATTTTAGTCTTAAGTAAAATGGCAATCAGTTAAAAAATATTTCGAGTTTAAGGAACTATTTTACATTATAATAGTTTATTAACTAATGAAAACTAAACCAATAGAAACTATAGGAATTCATGCAAAAGCATATGAGTCACATAAATTTAGTTTCTGTATTATTTAATAGCAAGAGAATTTTACTTTCTAGTAAGTGTATTTTTGCATTCAGTGTAATTTAACGTGCGCTTAAATTACAGATAAAATGCAAATTTATACAGTACAAATGAACACGCAAAGCGAAAGTTGATTGTTGGAACTGTAGTCATTACTTATTTATTATTTGTGCTACCCACAATAAATAATTCTAGTTTAATTCTAATGAGAAATATATTTGAAAATGTTGATTGTAATTGTTGAAAAGGAGAAGCCAAAGTTATCTTAACCACCTTTTGTATTATTCATTGGCGAAAATGGTCACCAACTGTGCTTCATCCATTAATTTCGCTTGTACAAAGTGAAACAAAAGAGTGGCTTCAACAGTTAAACAAATTTCTAATTTTGTTTAATTTAAAAGGAACTTTTTTTTAGTGGCAAACATTAGAAAGAGGATTGAATGTAGTTCTATGATTACACATCACAAAATAAAAGTCTGACAGGAGAAAAACTATTTTTGTTTAGAATTAGAGAAAGATCAATTCTGAGAATTTTGTTTAATACGACACAATTGACATCAAATAAATAGTATGCTATGTAATAACTAAGTAACAACTAACAACAGAGACATGACGCAATTGAATAAACAATGTGTTTTGGAACTTTAATTAACGCAGCTGTATTGAGTGATATTAGTTGAAAAGGAAATAAGGCATATTATTATATTATCACTTTTCTACGTCCTTTTAAATTTATATTTGAAGAAAATTTAATAAAAATATTTAAACAAGTTCATAGAATCATCTTGGAGAATTTCAAATTTTTAATTAATTAACAAACTATTATTTGAAAAAAAATATGGTTAATTTTAGAAATATACACAAAAATATGATTTTCTTATAACATGTAATACAACTTAAATATAAATATACTTTAACCTATAGAATTATTAATTACAAATTAATACGACTTAAGAAAATTTTTATATTGGTAGTTATTTTACAATTTACTTACAGTAGTTTTGTGAAAATCTAGGTTGAATCATACAGCAAATAGAGCTTCTAATATTCATTCTTTCTTATGTAAACTATTAAAGTCATAAACTGTTACTTGTGTGTCATTAAATATTTTGCTCAATCTGATGTCAATATAAAAAAATTTAAAAATGGCAAAGTTTTAATATTTTTTGCATGGGAAATATATATGAAAAAGTGAATTTAATTTGGTTTTTTTTTTATTTTACCACTTCTGGTATGACGGAAATTTTGAGGTCACTTATTAAATAGTATAACAAATGCAATTTGTAAAATTTTAAAGCTCAAGCCTCATATATGCTGTAGGTAATATGTTAATTCCATAATTCGTTTCTCGACATTATTGGGAGTCAAATGTTAGCTTTACATTCAAAAACGATTGGATACCTGGAAAGTTTTTTTACTACCTCGTGTTGTTATTAGTCTAAAAAATTTAAGTTGTAAAATGGTTTTAGTATTTAATATAATAAAAAAGCCATTAATAAGAAGAGGTATAAGTTCTACCACCTAATTCTAAATAGAAACGATGGCCAAACCTAACTTTTATTGTCAGCAAATCAAATTTAATTGTTTCAACGTAGATAAGGCCAACGTTGATAGACAAAATGTGCTCACTGACAGCCTTATCTCTTGCTCTCTATCGAAAGGTTTGCAGGTTGGGTTCTCACATCGGCATTGATGTCTGCAATCATCCAGAGTTCACTTTAAACTGTATCCACTGTTTAATTAGCGCTCGCATGCAAAATAAGGCTATTCAGTGTGACAAACAAACACATTTTTCTAAAGAGATGCGAGTTTAAAAATCAGAAGTACCAAGAAATGGAATCATAGATATTTGTTCAGAAATGTGCTATCTTATTAATAAATCAAATTGATCTTTGCGTAACTATTATTTTACAAAGACGTATACACTACTAATAAGCATTTGTATTGAATTTTAAATAATATTCGAAATATTCCTTACTTAATTAGCATACAAAAAGCTCTTAAATACTTTTAGAAAAATAAGTTAATTTAATAATTTATTTCTCTTTTTGATGTATTTTTAACAGCCTAATTCATTGATTCTCATAAGTATTAACTCTGAAAATTCTATTTACTGATTTATTGCACGATTTTTATACAAAAATACTGATTAGTGCTTGACATATACTCACACAAGAACCAATGTCCCATATCTGCTTATAAAATTTATTCTTTCAAATTAATTTTGTTTCTTAAAACTGCTATGATTACATCTAAATGGTTCTCATAAGCAAATAGAGGTATTCGTAATATATGTTTCCACCCTTTAACATATAAAAAATTAATTTTTTTATAAATTTATGTAAAAAAGTACTTATATTTTACAAACAATATGTACATAAAATTTTACATTCGCATTTTTAATGTACTCATTGTTCATCCAAACTTTTGTTGTTATTTAATTTCCTTGATTAAAAAAGTATGAGTCCAAATTTATTAAACCCATTTTTGTTTATTAAATATATACTTCTCAAGAGAAATTGATATTAATTATATTCAATAAATTATGTTGAAATTCAAAAGGTAAGATGGGATTGCTTACGTGAATATTATTTTCTTCTGACATGGTTAATTTATTATCTCAATATCCAACAGCTCATCTATAAGAAAATTGTCTTAATAATTTCTGAAACAATATCCATATAGTTATCTTTGAGAATATTGGATCATAAGCTTCTGATTATGAATAATTATATTAAATATAAAAGTCTCTCCATTGTTTTATTTATTTCTCTACTTGTAATGAATTGCCTTCCTTGTTATATCTGATAAATAGTCAAATGGATACCGTGAAACATGTATTAACTCTCGATGCACCAGTCTGAAGTATTAGTACCGAATATTTAAAATTTACTTCTAATATCACAATAAATAATTTTTAAGTACCATGTACATTAATCTGCCTTCAACCGATAAGTTACTAAAGTATTTAAAACTGAATTTCTTTAATTCTTAATTTGTTAATTTGTCACATGCCTGCTCTGTAAATGCCTTTAAATGTTGTAGAAGTATAGTAAAACTTCTAATTTTGTAAATAATAACATATATTGACTATGCCAATCAAGCCATAATAACAACAAAAAAATTAAAAACTTCAATCGTCCATGCCGATTTAAACTAATTATAAAGTGGATGTTTTATCTTTTTTTTTTTTCGTTTTGTTTTTCATCTCATCTATTTTCAAAGTGTTCAATTTTTGTAGTAATGTCGCTTAGGATCTGAATATTTGAAAACTTATTATTTAATTTAGAACAACAGGTAATATTCATGGTTCTAATCTTTTTTACAAACGGAAACAACGGGTTTTTTTTTTTTCTTTTTTTTTCTTTTTTTTTTTTTACAGAAAACACTGTAGTACTGGTAAAAATCCTGAATGGGTTTTTTTCTCATCGCCGATGACACACAGACATTCGGAGGTGAACCTCGCCTTGCTTACTGCTGTTGAAAGAATGCGATTTGAATGTTGGCAGCAAATTCGTCGACAAGTCGGATGTACGAAGCCGTTTCCATATGATGTGACGTAGATTAAACGTTATTTAACATCTCAGATATTTTAAACCAAAGAAAATTTTAATAAAGTGGCGTAATCACGATTTTAATGGAATAAAAGAACCAACCACTTTATGGTTAATAAATAGTAAATACTTCTGAAACAAAAGTTATCAATTTGCTTTGAACATGCTTCGGAACTCGTGGAATTAATATATTCTCGTGGAAGAAAGACTTTTATCACATTTCTATTGGAACAAATATATCTAATTATCTATCTATCTCTCTATCTATCTATCTATCTATCTATCTATCTATATATATATATATATATATATATATATATATACATTTCAGTTACTCACAAGATACTAAAGCTTTAATTATGTAATTCAAAATATTAGAACTATTTATAATTATGGTGCATTTATATAAATAATATATTTATTACAAGTCATTTAATATGATTCCCACACACACACTGGTAGTACATCATGGCATGTTTTCTTGCATATAAAAATCTTATCAGGAATGTTCCCTTTACATAAACAACAATGTATGCACTCAGTATTCATAACAACTGTTATATTTTTCGCCTAGTCCATTATATGCCATGCGGTAGTGAACTGCTTCCTCCCTCCCTTCACTTCAATATCAGAAGAGGGTGGACCTAATGAAGTTGAAGAGTAATGACCCTAAACAGAAAGTTCACCTCTTTAACAATGGACCATGATTATCACCGATGTATGTGTCGTCTTTCCCTAGAGAAGTAGGGGTAGTGATCTCACGACCCCCTTAAAACACCCTGGGGTGAAATTTCATATGGGATGTAAATGAAGTGTAGGAGGTAAGGAGTGGGAGTTGGAATATGACCAAGGGTGTCCTGCAGACCCTCTGTGTGGGATAAAAGTAATGAAATAAAACTGGCAATGATTGGATCTAGTAGTCTTCGGTGCAATGTTGGGAGTCTGGTGTGATGAGGATTTACATCTTTTCAAGAATGATTCACTGTGGTGAATAAACATTAGTGGGTACCTTTCATTTCGGTTGATAAATGGAACTTCTTTCCGGAGAAGCCAAATGAGAAAAACATAGTTTGTCAATTACTGATTTTGCCATGAGCATATACAGACTGTAGCTTATTGAGATTTGTTAAATGCAGCAAATCCTTTTTAAAAAATTTGAAAAGAAATCAAATTTTATTTCACGAAGGATTTGGTAAATATTTAATCCTTTTTGCCACACTGAAAATCTTTGATCTTTATTTCTTATGCCATTACTAAATGCGTTGTTTTGCTGAATAATACTGCTACAAGACAATAATTTTTATCAAAAATGTATATTCAAACTGTTCCTTATATTTATAATATAGCAACTTAAGTGAATCATTTTTGAAAAAATTCGAAATGTATAATGTTGTCATATGTATTTTACGAACGATGCTTTTTGTTGAATTTTTCATCTTTTTTTATCACTGATTCTAATATTCTTTGTCAGTGATTAACTATGTGATTTTTTTTAAATGATATCCTCCAGAAATAAAAGATTATTTTTAATTTATTTTTCGTTTTGTATGTTTCAGTCCTTTTTGATTTCATATCAATAAGAAATATGCCGAGATCTATTTTATTATGAAACATGTAGCATTGAATAATTAACTCTATTATTACAAAACTTTGTATGGTATTATATTAAAAAATCGAAATTGTGACATACTTTTAATGATTATATATTTACATATGTAATAAAAGGGTGTAGTAATAATAGTCATGACAACAAAGCACTTCAGGTCACATCAATTTTTAAACATCGCGAATAATTTCTCTTTATATCAGTTCGTAAATAAAAACATTTAGAAATTAAATATTTCAATTCAATTATTTTGCAGGAGAAATTTTAAAAATTTTCATGATAAGCATCTTCAGACTTGTTTTCTATTTTCTATTTCTGGAAATTATTATTAATGTCACTTCTTTATTAAACATTTACAATGTAATACAAATAGCTCATAATAAAATTTTCATATTATTAAAACATAAAATATATTCCAGGAAAAGATAGTTCAAAGTACTACATATTAATAAACATTAAATTAATATTTAGGAACATTTACAATATTCACTCATAGCTTGTGATGCTATTGATAATGGCTTGAAATTAAATAATAAAACACCTAAAGACAATTTAGGCAAAATTAGCTGAAGAATGATATTAATAAACTTAATCTATATTTCTGTTGATTTCATTGATAAGTGATTACTAATGTTGTAAATGATTGAGTAATAAAAGACAAATAAGAGGAGAAAACGTAACATACATGGAATCAGAAAATTGTTGGACATATTAGCTTAATATTAAGTGACTACTATCAAATGAGCTTTCAGCCAATAACTTAATTAACTACAATCAGCCTAAATATTTAGTTTTGAAGATACTATCAAAATTACTTAAATAATATTACATTTGATGCCTTATATCTTTTTCAAGAACTTATATTTGACATCATTTCACTTAATTTTACATTTAATTAAGCAGTTTTTAGCATATACGGTAAAATATACCGCTTTATGCATAATTATTCGATTATACTTCATTTTCGCGTGTGATTATTATATGTTTGTCATTAGCATTTATAATTCAATTATTTTGCTCTTTGTTAAGATAGTTATAAAAATTAGATCACTTTATTAAGGACATATATTTTCCTTTTAAAACTAATGAAATTAAGAAACAATATGAGCCCTCCCACATAAAACAGAACTTCTCAAGTCAAAGCTCTAGAAATTTCTCCTTTAATATATACATAATACAATTTATTACTTGATTACTGTAATTTGCTACATCAATAAAAAATGTACCAAAGAGCAATTATCTGAATACTGGCTGAGGTCATACGATGAAACGCATATGCAGAACACAGAGAATTGCTGGGACAACGAAAAAGAAACAAAAAAATGAATGGCTTCCATGATTGGCCTTCTGGAGTCCGTTGGGAAATCGAACAGCAACATGAGCGACAAATGAATTTAATTAAGGCAGCGATCTGTTTCTGGAGCTAGATGCGCGTCGCTTTATCTCCCTGACATTCGGAATGGCCCAAGGATCCTCCGTAACATGCGAGTGAATCTCCAAATTGGAAGATTTACTTGTGCTTTTCCTATCCGATTAGCTGGTGTATGAAGAGAAGAGAAAGGCTGTAATGTGATTATAAAAGTTGATGGCAGCTCAGCGGGTCGTTGATTATCGAAGCCTTTGATCTCCGGGACTTAATGGGTCTGTCGTCGACTCACTTGATCAAAGGCACGTGCTCTCGGGCCGGAATTCGATTGTGCTTGCGCTAACGGGCTCAGTGACTCTGAGAGAACGAAAGGTTTAACCATTTCTTCCATCCTCAAAGACATTCCATCGCTTAGAGCAGATGTCACCAATGTCGCTCATTAAATCTAAAGATGATATTTGATTAAAGAATAGCTAATTTAACATAGCTTCAAGCGGATAAAGAGACGGAACAAGAGATTTTTGAGAAATCAAGTTACAGTTACAGTATTAATTAAGATTCTGAAATGTCATGAGCACATAAAGTTCTAATAACTCTAATAATAATGAATATTTTTATTAGTGTATTTCGCAAAATTTTCTAAACATATTTGAAAAAGTTCATGAAAATTTTTGGGTAGAAAAGTCCGGTGAATTAAAAATCAGAACAAGAAATTTTTAAGAAATCAAATTACAATTATTATGTTAATGAAGATTCTCAATAGTCATCACAATTGTGTTTAAAACTTTAATATGTCTAACAATAATAAATGTCTTTTTTTTTTTTTTTAACTAAGTGCGAGTTTTTATTTTTTACAAAATTTTTTAAACACTTGAAAAATTTGCGATAAGTTGTTGTTTGAAAAGTAAGACAAAGTAAGCGTCGAAGAAAAGATTTTTAAGAAATAAAATTACAGTTATATTGTTAAGAAAGATTCTGAATGGTCCTTTGAAAGTATTTAAAATTCTAATATTTCTAACAATAATAAATTTTTATCATTATTTTTGCTTTTGAATAAAATGTATATCAATGAGGATTCTAAATAGTCATTTCGAGGTACTTAAAATTCTAATATTAATAAAAATAAAAATTTTTTTGCTGTTGAACAAAAGTGTGTGTGTGTGTGTGTTTTTCACAAAATTTCCTAAAAATATTTGATAAAGTAATTTTAGCTTAAGAAAGAAAAAAAAATTATATAATTTTTAACAACACTGTAAAGGGAAATTCTTAAATGTTAATTTACACAGTGAGTACAAAAATTTCTTCTGTTTTTACTCAATTTTATGATTCAGATATTAACCAGGTAAAATTAATCCAGAAAAAACTATTAAAAAAATGACCCAGATCAAGATTAATCAAGAAAATGTTTTTAACTTTCTGAATTAATCTTGACCTGGGTCAAAAAGTAATTGAAAGTAGTACTGACCCTTCTATTCTGAAAGCCCTTGCTCTCGAAGTACATAGGGTATTAACACATTTTTAGAACGATTTCGATTACGAATTTTTTAAAAATAAATATTTTAGTACAAAAATTTTTGGCAACAGCTTATTGTTTGAAATGAGAAAGATTGTCTGCTGCTTTTAAATTTATTCTTCTTTCAAAATGTCGCATGTAAACAAGTTGCAAATTGAAGGATATGTTTTTGCGCTTTCCGAAGAGAAATATTCTTATTCGAGGACTCTAAAACTTTGTGAAATGGATGGTATTAAAATTTTTAAGTGCAAAATAAGCAACATTATTAATCGGACAGGTAAAAACCGTCAATCATTATTTCTACGTGGAAAAAAGACTCCAAACGAATATCCAAAAAATGTACGTTCTGTTTTAAATGTTTCTAAAGTGAAATCGCTGGTAACAAGAGAAAATCCGCCAACGCAGAATTCAATTGCAAAGTTTTTAAATACATCTGTATCAACAATAAAGTAAATAATAAATCAAGATTTACAACTTAAAAAGCTAAAAACCTAATGATCACCAGCTTTTGCTGAGACATGTGGCTCAACAAAAATTTTTGTAGAATTCTGTATGAAAACCATTTAGCAGGAGATAAATGGAAATACATTGTTGCCCTTGATGAATCATGAGTTTACCTAAATGACTGCAACAAAAAAGCCTATTTACTATAGAAAACGAGGATATAAAAATGTACAAACCTGGTTCCGTCAATGTAAAGATTGTTTCAGTAAGGAGATTATGATAGTCGCAGGTTTCTATTACAATGAGCAATTAAAAATAAAAAAAGTAGAAAAAAAATTTGAACTCAACTCATCATACTATCATGAGAAGGTTTTACGTTCATTATTTACAGAGGAAATTCCACTCCTTTATCCCAAAGACTTTCAAAGAGCGAAACTTCATACAAGTCATACTTTGAAAACTACCACTGCTTTCATTGAAAAAATAAAGACTAATATAGATATTGCATATATATTTTTTCAGCATATTTCGAAAACTCCCCGGACGTTTCAATTATGGACTATTGTGCCTTAGGTCTGTCAAAAAGAGCTGTTTCTAAACGCAAACCCGCCACGATGGATGGACTCTGGAAAGTACTGGAAGAGGAATGGAAAGCAATACCCCGAGAAATTTTACGAAAAGCTCTTCTGTCATGGAAATCAAACATTTAAAAAAATTTCTTTACAATTTAAACATTAATTAAACGGCCCCGAAATCGTTCTAAAAATGTGTTAAAAATGTATTAAGCACTTTTTACCCCGAACCAGAAGGGATTCGAATCTTTACCAATGGATCCCTACTGCCTGATAGCCTTAACACAGGTGTAGAAATTTTCTTCGAAATTTTCTCTTTTCATATCCATGGGGGCCGAGATATTGCGTTCGAAGGTGAAATTGCTGTGATCCACACAGCTGTGTTTTAGTTGTCATGATATTTGAAAAATTTCCCAGGTGCAGATATCCTCAATTATTCCATGTCTGCTCTGTTGGCTATCGTTTCAAATAAAGATCTCATAACTCATGATTTTCTGGGCTGTCGTGATTATCTGAATAACTGGACATTATTCGAGAAAGTCCTTCAGTGGGTTCCCACCCAATTTGGAGTTCCAAGTAATAAAACAGCTGGCTTTCTGGTTAAAAAGGATGCTTTAATTACGCAGAATATTTCTCGTCCTACGCAGTTCCCTATTATTAAAAAACTTATCAAAAGATCTATTGAAATACGAGCTTGGGAAGAACTTTATCATCGTATTTTTCGTAAGTCTTGGAAAAATACAATCTCGAAACTGTGTTAACTGTTAATCTCGAAACAATTGTGTAACTGTCCAAGTTGTAGGGTGATAGCTGAATTACACCTTGCCATTAGACATGACTACCTTCGAAATCATCTCAACTGATTCAAAATTCTTCCTTCTTCAATATTCACCCTGTGCAGTTTTGGAGAGGTGTTGGACTTCGTGCATCTTCTATATTGACCTGCTCTGCAGCAGACTGTTCACACAGAGTGTTACTAGGAGGCAAGAGAGATTAATGGACTCTGTTGCAGCTTTATTCTATTTTATTTTTATTTATTATTATCATTTTTTGCTTGTTGTATTCTGTGTGTTTTTTTATCTTTACTTTTAATCTTTTTTTTTTTTTTTTGCTGTAATTGTTTCTAATCTGCCATTGTAAATAAAAGAAATGATCTAGATATTCACTAAATCAATTATTTAAAGTCTAGTAAGTATTACACAAAAATTATAAAACTATTTTTGTCTTCATATTCATTAGTAATGTATTAATTATAGTGTTAAAAATCTTAAAAATCTTTAAGGGCAGCAACACATAATGTTAAATTTGTAAATCATTTAGTGTTACCTCGGATGCATATCGAGATGGTCGTTCTGCGTTGAACCTCTTAAAAATTGGTATAATAATATACGAGATATATAGACTTTATTGAAGTTTCAATTTTGTGTATGTGAGTTCAAGTTACTTTTGTTATTCTGCCAAAACACTTGTCTTCTAACCTACCATTCGAAATAAAAATAATGCTTTACCAAACATTTTCTGAAATTTTACTTAATTTACATTTTCAAATACATTGTTAAATTTTTTTTAAAAAGGCATAATCAAATAACTTTTTCTGAAATTTGGCAAGTAATATAATGTATATTTGATAAATTTTTGAAGAAAAATTTGAAAAAGTGAGAAATTAGTTCGAATTTATAAGACTACTGTGTTAAGATTATTTTCATAAGTACTCATTAAATCGTGTTAATCTCCTTTTTTTCCTACAGTTAGAGAAAATGTTTATAAGATATGTTTATTGTACATTTGGTCTGCATTCTGATAAAAATTTATCGCACCAAAGAAATAATTTAGTGGCTTTCATGATTTTATAGCTCAATTAATTCTTCTTATTGAGAGTTGGTGTTTCTAATTTTTTTGTCAAATGCTATTGTTTTTATGTAAGATATAAATTTCTCTATTTTTTATCTAGTTTTTAATTTAATTAAGTTTGTATATCTATTCTGTTATTGAGAGTAAACCAAACTATATATTTTTTCTTGTCAAATAAGGATGGTTGAAAGTATTGCCCCAGGATTGTGATTAAATTTTTAAATACTTAGTTATCTAGAGAAATAAAAATTTCCTCAAATTATTTACTCAATATTCAATAATTTATAATGATAAAATTATTAAATATAATATAAGATGAAGTTATCTTTTTTGAATGAATCTTTACTTCTTAACATGTATAGAATCTTCTCGAACTGAATCATTCTATATTTAATTTTTAAGAGATTCAATAAAGAATCGTTCTGAGAAAATTTATCTTATGAAGGGTTAAAAATTCCTTCTGTAAAATATTCTAAAAAATGTTTCTACGAAAATTTGTTGAAAATAATGAGGGTCATTAAAATCGGCTCATTTAGTTTAAAATGGCGAGTAATATTCCTAGGATGACAGAAATAAGGGCCTTTTAAAAATGTCTCTGTCTATTACATAGTTTATTGATCAAGTCTCGTTTGAGAAAGCGTATAACTCAAAACAAAGCCCGCAGGGGGGTTCTAAGGGAATTGCCTATAAAAGCACAAAAATGAAAGATAAGGAGTTGGGGATAAGGATCGCTTATCCACTTCCTTGATATTCCAAGGATATAAGTCTATTGGACACTTTCCTAATGTCGGCAGAGACATTGCCTCGGGCCATAAGAACGGTAATGCATCACCGGCGAGGCTTGTCTCAGAGGGGTAAGTTATCTTTCATATTTTGTTGGAGCGTCGTAAAAAAGTAGAGAGGAACATGAGAAACCACTCAACATGTCACCATGCCGTAACTGCCAACCGCGGAAAGTTTTCCGCTTCTTTTTATGGCCCTTTTCCCTGAGCCCACGAGATGCAAATCTTATGTCCATCTGCGGAATTAAGAAAGAGTGCCATCTCCTGAATTTTCTGGATTCCTGAGACTACAGTAATGGATTTGCGAGGGTGGTGTTTCCACTTGCAAAAAACAACTTTTTATGCTTTGATAGTAGTTGATTTGAATATGAAAAAATAGTATCTTTATTTATTCCCTTTTAAAGCTCTTTTATATTTAAAATTTCCTATATTAATGTGAAAATATCT
Organism: Latrodectus elegans; assembly: GCA_030067965.1. NCBI lineage: Eukaryota > Metazoa > Arthropoda > Arachnida > Araneae > Theridiidae > Latrodectus > Latrodectus elegans. The sequence goes on along the minus strand of CM057820.1, from coordinate 32,131,587 downwards.
TCTCTCTTCATAAAAGTAAAGAATATGATGGATTTCGTATTCATAAGAAAATAACATGTATTATTTATTACCTTAAATCAAGGCTGTAAACACATTATATAGATAAAACTATTTTAAATGAAAATTTAAAGCAGTATTGCTAGTAATTTGGAGAAATTTTATATCAATTAAGTGTATATAAATGTGATTTTTTTAATTAAAATAAATCTCAGCAAATTTCTCTCATTATGAAATATAGGCTAAACTAACAACTAAATAATTAATGCTCTAATTTTTGATTAAACAGTTGGTAGGTTCGAATCCAGCTTTTCAATTTTTCAGCATTTCAGAGTTCAGTTTAAAATATATGTTTTAATCGAAGTAAAATTCCTGTATAAAAATGGCAGTAAATCAAAAAGTTAGATTATGAAAGAGAAATATTAAAAAATAAATATCTCATACCATAAAATAAAAATATTTTTAAAGATTTTTATTTTTGTTTTATAACTTTACTCTCTTGGATATTATACATTCATACATAAGGGTGCACAGAAGCACCTAACTGTAAATTGAAATTAACGAGATTGAAAAACTCTCCTTTACCCAAGTATTTCGTAATTTTAATCCATGGGCAGGGTACGAGATGATACCTGAGTTGACACCTACCTCGTCAACACCTACGCTTCACGAAAGAAAGGATTTTGGTTGTCACAGTTTGACGTGGACATATCCCTAACGCTTGGAGATCCAGTGACCCAGAGATCCGAAAATTTTGGTCACCATCCCCTTCACTGTCTGGAGCATATGATGCTTCACTTTGCTGATCTTACTGGAAGTGTGAAGCTACTAAAATGGAGTTGTTTTTGGAAGATTCATTTGATGTTAAATGCATCATTTTTGGATTAAAAAATAATATTCATCAAAAGTATAAAGTAATGACAATTCGCATACACTTTATTTTTTTAATCTTTAGCTTTGTTAAAATTACAAAATGGAATTTTTAATAACATATACTGACATGATTCCTTTCCTTATGTAAACAATTTAGGTAAGCGAATTTTCTTATATATATATTCTTAGTTTAGATGTCTCAAAGATAGATGTCTCTCTTAGATGTTTATTATGAGATGAATGTTTATTTATATCCTGAGGACATATAAATAAAATATTTGATATTATTTTTAAAACTGTTTTGCTGTATTCGCAAGGAATTTCGTATTAATAATGTTATAATGATAAATTTATGTAAAAGCAATATTTCATGGATATAGTTATTTTTACGACAGTGTTTCAGTACTAAAATTTTATTCAATCACAAATTTAACTGAAAAACAAGAATTTTCTTTATTGATATATACATTCATAATTTTATTTTTCACTGAATGATCTAAGAATGATTAAATCAGTGAATATGTCTTCCGGAAATGTGACTTCATCGAAACATCTTGATAAAAGAAAATCACAAGATAGGAAATCTAATTTAGAACTGAATCCAGGAATTTGATTTTGTGAGAATATTTGTTGATATTATTTGTAAAAAATGCTAAGAGAATTCTTTCTGAAGATATAGTAGAATTCTTACCTATATCTTCAAATATACTGTAAATAAAAATAATATTTTACTCTAAAATTTCGAAATTAATCTTACAGACAAAGACATTTTTCGATAATACTTATTTAGATAGTAGAAATAAATATTTATCAGAAAAATATTGGTTATTTTGGTTCTTAAATATTTTTTTTATAAAACTCAAGATAAAAAAAAATGTATTTTAAATCTACGACACTTCCATAATTTATATTCAAACTATATTGATATGAAAAAATACAATAATTATGATTAAATCACTTAAGCTTGTAAAAAATTTTTAAATAAATTAAAATTCTTAATTTTAGAATTTTGTCATTTGTTAAATTTTCAATGAAAGTATTGTTTTAAATCCTCATAGGTAATTTTAAAATGAAGAATATTTGGTAACCGTTATTTCTTATTTAGCATATTTAACAATGATGCATATTCACACATTTTATTATCTTGTCGGATTATAGGCAGAATCCTTTCCCCATTGCAAATTCGAAAAAGGGTAGGATTTCTATACTCTTCAATTACAATTTGGTAATACAAGGTAATAAAGACTATGAGAAAAATAAGAAACTTTTGACCCTTTTTACATTGAAATTCAATGAATAGAGAATAAATATGCAAATTAGTGTATTATATAATTGTGACATCTATCAATTGAGAGTAGAAATATCAGTCATTATAAAAACAGGTAGATCACGCACATTTACCAAACGTAACTCGTACAGTATGTAAGAGAAATGGTTGTGTGAAAGGGAATCGTTCAGTGTTATATGCTTCACAACTTCAAAGTGGGCTTGTCAGCTGCTGCATCAAGTCGTCAAATATGTAAAGCGTTCGGGGATGGTACTGGAAATGAACGTACAACCAGGTATTTACTTCACAAATTCAGAAGTTTTGTCCCTCTGTGATGAAGTTTGCTTCTGGTTGATTAGTCGTCAAGTGGTTCCAGATGAGCTGCTACCAGAGGACCAAACGGTCAATGCGGACCTGTATTCGTAAAACAATTGGAACGTGTGCAACAGAAGGAGTCGGTAATGATTAATCGCAAGGATGTATTGTTCTTGGATCAAAATGTGAGGCAGCATGTCGTGCGTATGGTGACATTCAGCGACTTGGTTGAGAGGTTTTGGGCCATTCTCCGTACTCCCATCTGATCTTGCACCATCAGAATACTATTTCCATTCCCTGAACAATCAATTTCGTGGAGACTCCTTCAAGAAAGCAGACTCGAGGCCAAGTATTCACATACTTATTTGCAAGAAAAACCCCCGAGTTTTACCGCAAGGAGATAGCACAACTGGAGGCACGTTGACAGCAGGTGCCAACAACAGACTACAGGTATTTCTCATTTGGGTAATTAAAAACGGCAAGGGTTTTCTTGTTTATCTTGCACTATCGATAGGTTTTTAGTCTTTAGTTTTGTAAGTTTGATCCTTCTTGAACCAGATACAATTACTTGAACTATATTACTTTATTAAATGTAATTATTAAAATTTTATGAATTGTCACAATTTTTTTTTAAATTTTAACTTATTAGATATTTTTTTGAGAGATTTATAAATAAAATCCAAAATAATTATAAAAAATAAAGCATTTGTTTCAGATTAATATCATAAATTGCATGACTCTGTACACTTAAGTTCAATTTTAAGTTATTTGATGATACAAAAAAGCTTTTGAAATTAATAGGTTGTGATAACATTAAACTGTTTAAGATCTTTCGTACTTGTTCTGAATACCTTTTTATATTTCCTGTTATATTTACCCTGTTATTTAAGTAATAATACTAAAATTAAAAGTTTACTTAATATAGAAGGTATTAAATTCCATCTTCATTTTTTAAGCTTATTAAAAATATGATTAAAAAATTGAAAGTATTAAACTTAAAAGCTCTTTATTACGAATTTAATAAAAAAATGTATAAAAACATTAGATGTCCATCTATTTCAATTAATGCACTTATTGCAAACACCGTGTTATGAAAACTAGAATATTATTACATTACGTTTTAACAGATCCATCAGCAGTTTTCAAAAAATTTTCAAAAGGCAAAGATCAAGTGTTTTAAGAAAACTAGAAAAGTGTTCATGTCATTCTCGATTATAATGTTCGGTTTAAGTAAATTCTTCTTCAATAAACTGAATTCGCTAGTATTAGAATCTAATCTTATTTCTCATAAATTCCTATTTTAATCCATGCAATTGCTTCAAAATTCTCTGCTGCAACAATTGATCTTTATTCATTCAATACACTGCTTATTAAAACTTATATACCATAAATCATCAAGCAGTGAAATTTAATCAAATGCTTCCAGAAAAAAAAATTCTGAATAAATCTCAAGTTTCATTGGGTATCAATATTTAGTTAGAATTGATCATTTCATCAGAAGCATTTCAACTGTGCCAAAAAATGTAATTTAATCTCAAATATTTGATTAGTTATGTAGTTATAATAACTGACCTTAAAAATCTAGCATTACCCGTCTAGAAAAGCATTAAATAAATACCGCAAAGTTGTGTAAAAATCAAGAATAGTTCCTTATGTATCGATTTATATACAATCTGTATAATAGATTTATATATAATCTATATATAATTGGTTTGTATATATATATATAATCGATTTATATATAATTTCTATAAATGTTTAGTTACACCATAGAATTGAATTTTTGATAAAAAGTTATTCATGTGCGCCGAAATTTAATGCATGATCAAATATTGGGTCAGTTGTTAAGAGATTTCATTGCAAAAATTAAACTTATTAATCAAATATATCATTACCCATATGCCAGACCTTGAAATTTCCATAACCCAAGAAAAGATTTTATAATCAACATGAAAAAGTTTACAAGAAAAAAATTTTGAGATGGCAACTTGAAAACTTCTCACGCATAATCACACCAATGAAGTAAACGGTGCTCCACAAAATTGAATTTTTCATCAACAATTGTGATAGAATTTAACCTCACTTCAAATACTGGTTCAGTTATTACAAAAATCAATTCTTACAACATAACTCTCATAAATTGCAGTAATTTTATATTATTTTAAAGCAATGAAAATGATCCAAAATAACTGGTAGCATTTCATATTTTTTTTTATCTCAATATTTCGAAGTAGCATTAAAATTTGAAATATCTAGACAAATATTTCATAAAATATTGTACTTGAAACTGTTTAATTTAATTGCTACATTCATATTCATCTATGTAATCAAGGGGACAAATGCTATTTATTCATATCTCAAATTCATTTTCAATACATTCATTTTAATTTCAAATGTTCAAGTACATAAGCGATCTTCCATTGAGAACTGTAACCTTTCATCGATATGTTGCAACTATTTCCGCAAGTGGTTGGTAGTATTCTGTTTCCTTCTGAGTGTGGAGCAGTGCTATTCTCTGCCATCCCCGGAGACAACAGATGTTCACATTTACCTCTGCAGATAACTCCGGTTTGTTGAGCAGAGATGCTTTTCTGTTAAATGGAGGAAAACAGTATTAATGGGGAAAAAAGGAAACACTTTCATGTCCTCCTGTTTGGAGATCTTGATACAAATCTCTGCTGATGGGGAATGTACTGTTGTTGCATTTACTTATCATTGATGCTTATCTATAGAATATGAATGGGCAATATTTCAAACCATTTTTGCTGGAAATTAAAATGTAGGATTTTATACTCGTAAATGGAAATGTAAAAGTGTACATATACTTATATCTATTCTATACTTCGAAAATCAAAACTGCTCTAGGTAAAATATTATTTGCATTAATTCCTTTACAAGTACACAATAAAACTATTGCGTATCTTTCTCAATGAAAGCAGCAAGAAAAGTATAATATTTTAATATTTATTCAAGTATACTTAATGTGATATGTCAGGTAACTTATTTCTTTCTCATTTATAAAATATTTAAGCAATAATTTAAGAATAATTTTAGACTTTTTTTTAGCATCTATAAATGAATAATTTCAATATATAAAGGAATCTCTGAGATTTTATGTGTTCGAGAAATTTGTGTCCAGCTCTGAGTTTAAGAATTTGTGATGTTGTATTCTACTTTTACCACAGATATGTACGTTTATACACTTTAGAAATCAATTTTAAAGTGTGGGTTTTCGGTTGCGTAGACAAAAAAGAGTTTCCCAAATAAACTGAACTAAGGAAGTGTCATTATATTTAGATTTCTTTACCACTTCAACATGAAATTTTTATTAATGAATATTCATTGCTCCATTTCATAGATAAGATAAAATTTTATTATTAGATGAAGTCATTAAAATTAAGATGTATATTTACTTGAAATAGAAAAATTCCTATTACTGAAATAAATATAGCTAAGTGTACACTTCTCTTAAATTTTTATATAACTTTCAGCAATTAATTAAATATTTTTTTTATAATTCTCTGATTCATAGCTTACTTATCGAAGCAAAAAATCCTTTAAATATTCAGAATTTTCCTCACGATTTATTGGTATTGTTGCGTGAAATATTTTAAACTAGATTAATAAAGATAATGCATTTGGTTTCTGCATCAAAAGAGAGCTCTCTTGGAAAACTCTCAAGAATGCAATTTATTAAACGATCATGTAAAGAACATGATTCAGTGCTATCTGGGATCTAAATTAGGACCTTAACATTAAATACTGTAATACAATTATATACATGTCCAGATTGAAAACAAAACTTTACAAAAATTATGAACACACGTAAATTACTTAAGCACGTCATAATTTATACGACTTAAACACGTATGCAAACACGTATACAAGAACACGTATGCAAACACGTATACAAGAACACGTATGCAAACACGTATACAAGAACACGTATGCAAACACGTATAAAAGAACACGTATACAAGAACACGTATGCAAACACGTATACAAGAACACGTATGCAAACACGTACACAAGAACACGTCTGCAAACACGTACACAAGAACACGTATGCAAACACGTATACAAGAACACGTATGCAAACACGTATACAAGAACACGTATGCAAACACGTATACAAGACCACGTATGCAAACACGTATACAAGAACACGTATGCAAACACGTATACAAGAACACGTATGCAAACACGTATACAAGAACACGTATGCAAACACGTATACAAGAACACGTATGCAAACACGTATACAAGAACACGTATGCAAACACGTATACAAGAACACGTGTCACAAACCACGTATACAAGAACACGTATGCAAACACGTATACAAGAACACGTATGCAAACACGTATACAAGAACACGTATGCAAACACGTATACAAGAACACGTATGCAAACACGTGTCTAAGGAACACGTGTCTGCAAACACGTATACAAGAACACGTATGCAAACACGTATACAAGAACACGTATGCAAACACGTATACAAGAACACGTATACAAGAACACGTATGCAAACACGTATACAAGAACACGTATGCAAACACGTATACAAGAACACGTATGCAAACACGTATACAAGAACACGTATGCAAACACGTATACAAGAACACGTATGCAAACACGTATACAAGAACACGTATGCAAACACGTATACAAGAACACGTATGCAAACACGTATACAAGAACACGTGGCGTAAACACGTATACAAACACGTATACAAGAACACGTATGCAAACACGTATACAAGAACACGTGGCGTATGCAAAAACGTATACAAGAACACGTATGCAAACACGTATACAAGAACACGTATGCAAACACGTATACAAGAACACGTATGCAAACACGTATACAAGAACACGTATGCAAACACGTATACAAGAACACGTATGCAAACACGTATACAAGAACACGTATGCAAACACGTATACAAGAACACGTATGCAAACACGTATACAAGAACACGTATGCAAACACGTATACAAGAACACGTATGCAAACACGTATACAAGAACACGTATGCAAACACGTATACAAAAACACATACGCAGTTACATGAGACGTTTGAAAAACCTGAAATTTCCTAATTCATGTAAACTAATGAAATAATAAAAACACAAATAAAATCATCTTTGTAAACCTAATTTTAAAATGTAACCCAGTGTCATGGCATGATATTTTTCAAATGATTAAAAAATATCACTTTCTACTTAGAATTTATTTATTTTTATTTTAATTTTACAGTTAAGATTTAACATTTCAGATTTAACAAATCAGAGTATAATGCATTATGCTTTTTCTAAATTTACTTAAGTGGAAACAGATAAATTACAATTATTTCTTGCTTTACCATATCTTCCTTTAAAAAATTGCATATTTTAAAAGAAAAAAAAATTCATACAAAACTAACAAAACATATTATTTGAGAAATGCAAATATCATTTTCTCAAAAATATAACACATAAAATTTGAATATTTTGTGAATTTTGATAAAAACAAATTATATATTACAGCAGAAATAATTCCGTGAAATGCTTAAAAGTTTTTGCTTACATTAACAACGCTTTCATTTTAAAATCCAAAAGTAATAAATACCTAAGTAAACGTTTACTAAATTTGAAACTTATGCACAATTTAATGGTTTATTGTATATATATATATATATAATAGTTTACCAATATCTTTACTGAATATCTTAAATTGCGAAACCAGAACTCACAAAATTTGAAATAGCGTTTGGGGAAGTGACATTAGCTTTCGCGTTAAATTCCAACTTAAAACTGAATATGAATATAATTCAAATTTATTTTATGAATCCGAAAGCAATTTGGCGCCTCGGAGCTATAACAGGAAATTAGACTAGAGGGTTCAAATACTATTTCACTAGCAGGACATCCGTAAACTTTCCGTTCCAGAAGGTCATTTGCAGGTCTCTAACGCCACTAAACATTTCCCATTAAGTGCATTCCATCTTGAAATGGTTTCTCACCTGGGGGTGGAGGGCGTAGGCGGTGGTATAATGTTTGCATCTCATCACGGCTTCCATGCGTCCACTGGAAATCGAAGGAAGGAAGTTGAGGGTGGTGTAAGGGGGGATGCAGAACACGTGTTCCTGTCACTCGTCTCCCGGGTATCCCAAGCGATTGAGTGCTCCAAGGCAATGTCACATGGGTTCGACAGGTTCGATTCAGAATGGTGTGGGTGGATAGGAAAGGGTGTGTGAAGAACACCCACTGAGGCTTTTAGACTTCCTGTTGCAAAAGATTGTACTTGATCAGGAGGGGGGAGGGGAACAGACGAAAGACGCCTCTATTTCGAAACTGCCAAAAGGAAATGTCTGTTTTCTAAGTAAATTGAAGAAACTAGCGAAATACTTTGGAACAATTCCAGAATTTGATTTTTTACGGGGTATAAAATTTAAATAAGGAAATGTCTAATATCTTTTTTAATAATTTTTAATAGGATTGAATTAAGGAAATCAGTATTTTCTACGTAAATTAAATGAGCTGGGGAAATAATTTTGGAGCAATTTACCAGTTTGAGTTTATCGGGGTTTTAAATTAAAATAAAAATAATAGATTTTAGTAAGGTTAATTGAGCGTAAAATAAATTATAAAAATCACATTTATACATATTTTAAGCGATATGCAAATTTCTGGTTTTTTCTTGATATTTTGAAAGTTTAAATAGGTTAATTTAACAGCTGAAATTAAAATGGTTTTAATGTATTTTGCTGCAACACTAATCAACTTGCTTGCATTCAACTTCATTTCTTGCATTTGAAACACTATTCTGTGAAACAATTTTTATTAAAAAAAACAGAATTTCGCATACCATTGTTAATTTGCTCATTATTTTTGACACCAGGTAAAAGTAAATTGATTTATGTGAAAAATAAATTTAATTTAGTTGAAATTCTTGCTCGCGTATTTTGCTATATTTATCAACATTCTTGCATTAGCAGATGATTTAAGTGCTCTCACTTTTTGTAACAAAACAATTTGCATATCATTATTTATTAACCTTATTTTTTGATGCATTGGCAATTTAAATTATTTTACTTAGAAATTGAAATAAAAATAGCTAGAACGTATATTTTATTTTATTCAACTACTTTTCTTCCAATAAAAATGTTTTTAATAAACTTGTGTTTATAAAAAATAATAATTTAAAACGCACCTAAAAATTTTCAAAATAAATATGCCGAGAAAGTAATATTATTAAAAAATTAACAGCATTTAAACTTAAATATAATAAAGAGCATATTAAGCATTCTTTTAAATTTAATGCATTTAAGTTTATATTAATATAAAATTAGTTCAAATTTATGATTTTTTGATATGTCTTAAGACTTTTATTCATGATTTTTTGCTGTCTTACAAATCAATTAATATTCAAAACTCCAAGTGAAAATTCAAATATTAAAATCTATTTTCACTATACTATTTTTATTTTTTAAATTTCATCGCAGCATCTTGATTTTATTATAATTACTTATTAAAATTAATGTTCAACATCATACATAATTTTCTGCTTTTCTCTGAGTAAGCGCGATTAATTTGCATAAACATAATCAATGTTTTTATGAAGCTCAAATTTTATTCTTAACGAAAGAAGGAATTTTTGTTATTGGCCTGAATTTATTTATCGTAATTTTTTTTTACTTGATAGTAAAAATTATTTTTATTTGATCAATTCAAATACATTTGGTATTCTTATTGAAATCAATTACAAATAAAGAATTTTGTGGGTCTTTTGAGTCAAAAAGTACATTTTCATTTTCTAAATAATGTTACTACTTTAATTCTTTAAGCAGCTTGAGTACCTTCCAGATGGATTTTAGATTAGATTAGATAACATTGTTTAGATTAGATTTTTAAAATCCATTAATGTATATCATACATACCAATAATTGATTCCGTAAAATGTAAAAAAAAAGTATTTTTAACTATATATAAACCTCTTTATTCTAATTATTATATAATTTAGTAATATTAAATCCAATCATAAAATATGAAATGCTTTTAGATTTCTGTGGGAATAAAAACTAATTAAAAAAATTACCTAATCCTTTGGTTGGAAATAAGAAAGTATAATATTTTTAATACAGTAAAACAATATTTTTTAAAATATGGTATCAACGAAAATTCATAATTTTTATATGATTTGGTTAGATGGTTCAAAGATGGAACTCGTATAGCTTCATGAATTAACATCGAACATTTCAAAATTTAAGTAATATTTATTATGTATAAATGTAGCAAAATATGAATATAAAAATTAAAATATAAATGAAGGAAAAATGTATGGTAAAGTATGTATTTCTTATATTTACTTTTTAAAAAATTATTATATTTGTCGATAACTATAAATCAATAAAAATGAAGTACATTTATTTAAAGGAGGAATATTTTTATCTTATAGTGTTTACGTTTTAAGGAAATGAACAACATTCGATGTTAAAAGTGCGAAAAGAGAAACTTAAAAGTTTAAACCTGGATAATATATAGCTATAGTTAATTTAATTATAAAATATTATTTAATTTTAATAATTAAAAATATACATATTTTAAAGTTTGATGCTAATACATAAAATCGAAAATAAGATTTGAAGAAGTCAAAAAAATATCCTTTTATAATAAGGAATAAAAAAATTAAAAATCTTAAAAATAATTTAAGGTTCGGAAAAAATTATATTTTATCAATCATATTCAATGATTAATTACAGTGAGTAATTAATCATGTATATTGATCATTAACATTTACCTGTAATGCAGCACACACACAGCTATATCCAGTAAATGATAGAAAAGGCTGTTCTGTGTGACTGAAAACTGCATTTCACAAATAGGCAGTAATTATAAGATATCAGAATGCAAGAACACATAGGAAAAAATTGTAGTTATATTGCCATAAAATTTTAGGAAAAAATATGTATTTATTATATATTTGTCAATAACTATAAAACAAAAAAGAGGTACATTTATGGAAAAGAAGGTTGTTTAAATTAACGATCCCTGCATAGGATGCAAACATCACTTCTACATTGCAGTGAAATTCAAAAATTTTCAATCATCCCTTAATGATGATGCCCTTCAGTAAAGTCATTGGTGCTTTCATAGGTAATTCATTGGTGGTGGTAGGTAGAGATTTTTCAGTGTGAAAGGCCTTGCTACCAAAATTGATTTCCGAATAAACTTAATGAAAATATTAATAAAAAATAATTAAGTTATTATTTAAATAATCAGTTTATGCAATTAATTTGTTGTGCTGTTGTTACTTATCACACTTGGACTAAACAAGTTGGTTACGCCTTGTCTATTATGAATTTAAGTTAGTAGAGTACGTCTTTCGCTTAATCAGATCACCACGAAGGAGAAAGTACGACTTTGCTTTTCAAATCCTCCGATAGATGGCACAACCAGAGGATCCACTGCCTTTATTTTGATATTGATCTGAAGGGAGAGTAAATTATCTCCAGACCATTGCACACACGGTAACTGCTCTATGTCAGACCTCAGGAATTTCGATTCCACAGATTTAACGAGCACGTATACCACATGCACTTATTGGGTCATTAGGAATCGAACCCCGTCCTTCCGATGTTCTAGCCACTACCATAATTAATCTGTTCAACACGAAAATATATATATATATATATGTATATATATATATATAATACTCTAAATCTTCTATCTGTGATCAATTAATATTTCAATAATCATCAACAAGTATTAAATGAATCAACCAATATCAAGAATTAAATAATTGGTACGATATACCCATTCTCAATAAATAGATGAACACAATCTTTGACTTCAATATTATATATCAGTAAAATCTCCATTATGAAGACACTACATTATAGGTGTAGTACGAGTTCGTCCGAACCTCATCAGAAGTGTGTTATAGGAGAGAACGAAATAACATCGTCCCACGGAGAAGAAATTGCCGATTAGAGATATAGTGGTGTTCACCTCGCACCGGTAAGCAATGAGTCAGAGTAGAGAGAAATGACACAACAGAGATTCAATCAATCTTGCAGTGTGAAGGGCAATTGTCGGGCAGCGTCCGAAGTGAGACAGCTGATAGGTGATTAGCCGCCTTTCTGATAGAACTTAACATTGGCATGATGGGGTCCATTGATTGTAGGCTTTGCGGGACAAAAAAGAAACTGTCTTTCTAATACGGAAGACCTTCATCAACTTTCATATTTACTACTAGAATTAAATTGTTTTTTAAAACATTAAAAATAAAAATGTTAGAAAAAAATTTAAACTTTTCTTGTGTGCCAAATTAAATTAACCATAAAATGGATGTTATTGTTTTTTCATTTTGCTTTTTATTCTATTCTATTTTAAAAACATTCAATTTTGGAAAAATTATAGCTATATTTGAAAATTTAAAAATATCAACAACATTTAATTTTTTATAATTTTGACACCTCTTATAAACGGAAAAATTATAATTAAAAAGCTTTATTGCTGGTTAAAATCAAGAATGGATTTAATCTCATCACCAACGATACTCAGATATATGAAAACAGGCAGCAAATTTGTTGACAAGTCGGATTAATGACGGTCTCAATGCGATGTGACGTAGAAGAAACGTTATCCGACGTCATGAGTATTTTAAACCAATGTATGAATTGAAATAAAGTGGCTCAATAATGAATGATCTGAACTGGAAAGAAAGAAACAATGACTTTATGTTTAGTAAAAAATCTACGCATTATTTGTTATATTTATATGATATAAAATTTATTGTGTAATTTCATATTATTTTCTAGTAAAACATTTATATAATTGAATATTCTATAAAAGCAACTATTGAGAAAATATTCTTACCCAAACGTATATGAAAACAAAATTCTCCGGTATTTTTAAAAACAACTTTCCAGCAGATGATTTTGGTGAAAAAATGTATATAGAAAAGCTTTATTTCCAAACAATTAATTTTATTAATTTATTCCCAAACAATTATTATATATTAACAATCAAAATGAACATATAGCTTTATTAAAAATATTTTCAATGGATTCTAATTTTAAATATATTGTGATTTGATAAAATAGTCTTTTACAAAAAAGCATATAAGATCTTATAATACACACTCACATACATATTTTTATGTCATGTGATTAATTTGTTAATCTTTTAGTACAGATATTATTGATTTATTATATTAAAGTTCAAATTAAAAAAGTTCAAAAATCATTTTCTAAAAAGTCAGTGATCCGGATTATTCAATAAGAATTCTTCTTATAAGAATACAATTGAATATTTGAAAATCTGCTATGTGCTGCTGCACGTCCAACAGATTTAGTCTTATTCGAATATTTATGGTGATTTTTAAGGATTTAATGTCTTAACTCTTGTAAGTGTTACAAATAAAGTTGAAACTTAATTTAGATCATTTATGTATGTTTGTTAGATTTTATAAATTGGATAAACAGATTATAAGATTTTAAGTTTAGTACTACCTGTATTTATTCTTGTATTAAAAATGACACGGTAAAATCCAAACACACTAATTTTATCTGATTTTTCTAAATTATAAACTAAGCTCTTGCTAAATGTTACCATTTGTTTATAAAAGATTTCAGACATATATTATTGTTTATTGAAATAATAAAATGTCTGTTTTTGGAATGATGTATACTATCAATATTATTATAATATTATTTTTACTATCTATTGAAACGGATTTTATTTTTGGTATTTTTAACTTTGTCTTCTTCTAGAAGTGTATTTCATGTATATCATATTATTTCATGTTACAATTAAGGAATTTAGCAGCATAAAATATTTTGGAAAATGTTATAAGTATAAGTAAAAATAAATAAATACTGGCTTTCATAAAATGTCTTTTAGCTTCTCCTTAAGAAAGTTTACTATTCTTTTGATAATACTTATTAACTGTTGCTTTAAAATAAATGCACGCTATAACAGTATTTAATTTATCAACATATACGTATATACTATTAAATGTCAACTAATATTCTTAAGGAATTAATTTATATATTTTACTTTTGATAAAATTTGTTTTAAAAGACAAACGAAAAATTATTGTGCTTGAATTTCGATTGATTCTAAATTGGAGGTATACCAAACCGATGAACAACTTACCAGAAATTAATTTAAATTTTGCATTAAGGTGTATTCAAAATTCTGAGCAAAACAAATTATCTTTTGCTTTTCTTTCGTATAGATGAAGAATCATATTTGGAAAAAGGCAGAAAGAGAGAGAGAGAGAAAGAAAGAGTGCTTGTGCAAATCTTGACTCTGTAGAAGTGTTTTTTCGGCACGAACAGGATAGTGGTTGAGAAAGCGGTTTTCTTCGACAGAACGAACGCTTACCAAAGATATTGCAGAACAACCACAGAGTGTTCGAAAAAGCACATTTCTTAAGATCTAAAATATTTATTTTCTTTTGCAACAACAGAAATTTTAAATCTTCATAATTCAAAAGTGTACACTTATGCTTCAAATAGTGCAGTGCTTAAGCAGATGAGACAATTTGTTCATTAAAATGACATTTTAATTTTTTTTTGTTTGATTGAAATTTCTAGAGCAATAAATATTTTTATTAAAGCAAAACTTATTTTAAAGTGATACTTTTTTCAATTAGACATTGTCTGAAGTGCATTTTACTATATTGAGAAATGGTGTTCTATTAAAATATATTAATGAGTGTATTTTTATTCAATGTAAAAAAGTTACCATCAATTTCAAAAATTTTAGATTGAAGCTATTTTATGTAGAAGAAAAGAGAATTTTTAATATTGGTGTAATCAAGACTATATACATATTTAAAAGCAATTTTATTTATAAGCAATAAATTTATTTATAAGCAAGACTATATACATATATACAATATTTATTACAAATATTGCAATTATTAATTTAAAATTTCATTAATTATTGAATTTTTAAAAATATTTAAATCATTCTTGACGATTTAAACTAGTAATAAAGTGGTTGTTCAGTCTTGTCTTTTTTATTTTGCTTTTTCAACGCGTTAATGTCTTGAATCAATGCAAAACGCCTATTCTAACAGATAGTTTGCTCTTTACAAAAAAAGCCGTTTTATTAATAAATAACTTTGCGATAATGTTCTCAGACATTCTATGTCAAATTTCGTCTTATTTGCTGCCGCTCGAAGAATATGACACCATTTCAAAACGATGATGTAATTAATTATGTGTGACGAAAATGAAACGTAGTATATATTTTAATCTAATGATAAAATTGTAATAAGCCGGCCAACTTGTCTAGTGGTCAGCATGCCTGACTACGGATAGGGAAGTCCTGGAGTCGAATCCCGGTTCAGGCCTGTATGTACTTTATCTCTCTCTATCTTGTGTTTATCCTTTCTTTGTGTGTGAATGAGGTATGAATGATACCTACCCTATAAACAGGTTCCTATTGCATGTGTGAGGGTGCGATGGTGGCCCACTTCTTGTGGTGCACCTGGGGAAACGCCTCGACGGCAAAGAGGCCTTGTTTCTGGCCGGTTCCTTGGGTATAAGGAGACAATACATCCCGATATACCCCAACCGTTGGAAAAAATAATTGTAATAAAGTGATATAATTATGATCTCAATTAGATCGAAAGAAATAAGCACTTTATGTGGGTAATACAAACTTTCATATTTTAAACGATTCTTTTGTACACTGGAAATATATACTTAATATTTTTTACAAGTAAATCCATTTTGCTTTTCTTGAGAAAGGTTTTCATATAAATTGCAAAACCAATGTACATGATACAGAATACAATAGATTAAAAAAATTAAGCTGTATCATTTCCTTATTTCCTTTGGAATAAATATTAAAATTTAAAAGTAGTACTTAGAAAGGAAGGTAATTTTACATAAAATTATGTGTAATGAAGTAAGACCCTTTTCTTCATATTCACGTATTCATGTAATTGTAAACATATAGCATATATATATATATATATATATATATATATATATATATATATATATATATATATATATATATATATATATATATATATATATATATATATATATATACATATATATATATATATATATATATATGTATATCTATATATCTATATCTATCTATCTATCTATCTATCTATATATATATATATATATATATATATATATATATATATATATATATATATATATATATATATATATATATATATATATATATATATATAAAGTGATAGGATGACTAAAACTTTATCTGCTACAAGTTTAAATGCAGTTTGTATAGTGCAAATTTTCTTTGTAATGTCTTACATGCAATTGGACATATTATGAAAGAAATAATTTTGGAAAAATTACAAATTTTGAACAAGTGATCATTGTTATAAAAGCTGGAAATATGAAATCAAAAATAATTGAACATTTCTCTCTTATCTCTTTTTAGTGATTTATATAACATAAAAACTAATATTAAAATGTAATATCTAGGAAATTTTTTAATAAAGCGATAGCAAAATTGAAGATTATTTAGATTTTATTAAGAATACAATATTCCTCTCTCCGAGCAAAATAAAAGCATAGGTTAATGGAAAAACAAACTTGAGATTAGAGAAAAACAATTTCGTTGTCACAAATAATGTCTCTTGAGTATTAAACTCTAATTTTTCGCAATCTGTTAATAATGTACAAATCTGTCGATAGGATTTTTAATGAAATCTTATTAGATTTTCATAGGCCTATGTTTATTATATATTTGATGAAACCATCTAAATTTAATTTTAAGTATAAAATATTTCTAATTCACAACATCAAAATATCTCCAATCATTGTTTCATAAGAAAGAAATGAAAATATGTTATAAAACTAAAAAATAAATATTGTTTAATAAACTGATGTGGGACATTTTTAACTTTCAAAATTTTTGCTTAATCATTTTGGATGTTATAATGATTTACTTGAAATCCTTTGAGTCTGATATTAAGATTTTCTATGAATATTTGTTTTTTAAATTTGAAATTAATTTCATTCTTTGAACGGAAATATTATTACCTCTTTTATATGACATCCCATCGATGTAAATTTAATAAAATCATAAATATGAAAAAATTTAAATGAAAAATAAAATTCTTGAATTCTAATATAATTTCTATTGTATATCATTACATAGTAAAATTAAAGTGATATTTATAGTAAGAATTGCAAATTTGACATTTTTAAAATCACTTCTTGTTAAGATTTAAATTTATTGACATATTAAACACACTAAGCAAAAGTGGAAAAAAAACTCAGCGTTTATGAACTTTACAAATTTATCAAACTATAATAACTAAATTCTACTTCATATTTAATATTAAAGTGGAAAAATATGATCATAAGAAAAAAATTAGAAAGATTATACCAGTAAATAAAAAGATTTTACAATCATTTATCTTATATACAGCTCTCAGCTTTTCTGTTCATGGGATCCCACTTCTACCAAGGATGTGTGTAATAGTTCTAAAAACACTTGAAAAAAAATGGCTGTCTAATATTCTTACATGAGTGCAATATATTATTATTAATTAATAAAGAAAATAAAAGGTAGTGACGTACATTTCAATGTGTTGCTTAGTTTAAAAAGCAACACACATCAGTCAAACGCAATATAAAATAAAATATAAAGCCTATATTAAGATAATTTTATTTAATGTAATAAATTATTATAGCTATAATTTTATTTTTCGTTAATTTAAATGTAATTAAATATTTTTTATTAGTGGTAACAGAAAATTCATAAAATTTAAATAAAATTAACGAAATATGTAAATTAAATGAAGCATTTTTTTCTAATGGAAATAAATTTAATTTGAAACATTTTCTGTGTAATTTATTTCTTTTCTACTCTCATGTCTCACACAAAATAAATATTATTAAAAATTTTTCATAGTTTTATAACGGAACATTTGATGTGTCATCGGGTTTTACTCATAAATTAATAATAAAATAAGTTTTTTTTAAATTTTCTCCTTGTATAACGGTTTTTATCAATATTAAATTAATGAAATAGATTCTTAAAATAAACTAGCTGAAAAAGTTAATAAATGAAGCATAGGAAATTGATGTATTAAAAAAGAAATTTAAAAAATAAACAAAGTTTCTTAGCTTCAAAATTATTTTAATAAAAATTTTATACTAAATTAGCAGATAAAAAATTTTCTAAATTAAAATCATTAGTATTTATTTTTATCATCTATATACACTTCCAAATTAACTTTTACTTTATATTTCAATTAACTTTGTAGCTCATGCAATTTATTTATAAAAGAAAAATTACTTTTTCCTCTAATCTTATATTAAATATAAAATTTAAGCAAGCTGATAAATTGAATTAATTTCATAGAATTGTAGAAATTTAAAGCCTTATATATATATATATATATATATATATATATATATATATATATATATATATATATATATATATATATATATATATATATATATATATATATATATATATATATATATATATATATATATATATATATATATATATATATATATATATATATATATATATATATATATATATATATATATATATATATATATATATATATATATATATATATATATATATATATATATATATATATATTAATATATAACAGAACAGAGTACATAACTTTGCAAAAAATGTTTTCATAACAATAATTTAATTCATTGAAACAAAGACTTGAATGCTTCGGTTTTTTATTAGTGTAACTTTTTAAAAATTTTCATAATTTTTTTATTCATATAATATTTAATATATTATTTTATTTTGTTATTTTTATTTGTATGTATATTGTAAAAGTGTATAACCATTCTTGGAATAAGAACACATCTAGCTTCCTCTCGAAATTATTTATTGAAATACTCATCATAACCAAACATAACTCAATAACAATTACAAAATATGAAATATGACAGAGCATAACAATTAACTTTAACTTGAGGAACATAATATTTTAGTATCTCAATTCATGGCATCTGAAGTTAGGTTACTTATTTTCTTTCATCGTTGCCATTCGTTGACAATTAAATGCTTGTTGTCATTCTAAGTCTGTAAAGCAATTCTGTTATATGAACTGCTTTTCTTTTTCAGTATGTCTTCAATTTTATATACTTCGAACATTTTATTTTTTTGTAATTTTCATCATTTTGAATTATCTAAATAGCTTTAATTGTAATGTTCATTTTTCAATAGTTGAAAATCAATGAATTCATTGAATTTAGTTTTATTCTAATTGATATTTGACAAACATTAATATATTTGTTAAAATTAAAACTGTGAAAAATAACATTAAAGAAAATGTAATTTGGACTGAAAAATGTTAAATTTTAGCGAATAATTTGAATTTATCTTTGCAAACATTTTATGGAAAAGCAAAAATTTATAAAGATAAATTATATAAAATAAAAAAATTTTTTAAAGAAAATATATATTATGCGAAATACAATTACCATAAGTAATTTCGCTCTACGTTTTCAATTTAAGTTATTGAAAAAATATAATTCTCCGTAATATATATTCATTAAACCCGAAAATAAATTTTAAACTTTCATACACTTTTTAGAACTCGTGAATAGCAATAATCCTTTTTTAAGCCCCTTCTTCAGCGAAACGTCAATGAAATACAAGAGCTCAAGATAATCAAATTTCACCACTTAAAATAATGACCATAAGTCCAAACCACTTATTTTGAAAGTGTGAAAAAGTGTCCTATACCACCGAATCGGGAAGAGTAAGAGTACTCTTGTTTTCAAAATCCCTCCTGATCCTTAATACGCTGAGAAGTGTCCCCGATGACCTATTGTTAAATCCATTAATACCTCCAATATTCCCTATGACTCAGAGCTAAAGAGGGACTCCTGAAAAGACTTCCAAATCAATCATGTCAATAGCTGGGTAGGTTGACACCCTAGGACCTCCTGTGTAAATAGCCCCCCCCCCTTTGGATCCGGAGTTTCCTTTACTTGTTAACATGAACTTTTTTTCCCTTCTCTTTTTGTTAAATAGTCAGGAATGGGCTAGATGAAGCTGAATGTTTATTTGATGACTTCAGAGTAGGTTTTGTGATGACGAAACTGGCAATTGCGTTTTCTCTGTTATAAAAGAGAGTTCTTTTATTGATAGAAGTAAGAAAATTATTTTAAAAAAAATTATAAATACCTTTTTAGGTTTTGTTGAAAATACTGCTTCAAAATCATTTACGATTTTAAATTTACCACTTCTGTATCGTATGCTTTGGATTTATTTTCCATATTTCAAACTGGCAGAAATAAGTATGCATACCTTCCTTCCTGAATAATT
Organism: Latrodectus elegans; assembly: GCA_030067965.1. Classification (NCBI taxonomy): domain Eukaryota; kingdom Metazoa; phylum Arthropoda; class Arachnida; order Araneae; family Theridiidae; genus Latrodectus; species Latrodectus elegans. The sequence continues at coordinate 32,110,811 of CM057820.1, read as the reverse complement.
TACTATATATATATATATATAGTTAAATTTAAGCAATAACATCTTAATATAACAATTTTACTAAAACAGGAAGTTTTAAAAATGTGTGCAAGTGACTTCTCAGAAATTTAAAATACTAATTTAGTGAATCATTTGTCCATCCAATTAACAAGTTTTATAAGTTGCAAAAGTTTCAATATATATATATATATATATATATATATATATATATATATATATATATATATATATATATATATATATATATACACTACTGGCCATTAAAATTGTTACACCAGGAAGAAATGCATATAACAAAATAATATCTATTGGACAAATATATTATACTAGAAATAACAAGTGATTAAATTTTCAAAACATTTGGCTGGATAGATTCTGAGAAATCAGTACCCAGAACAACCACCTCTGGCAGTAATAACAGCAGTTACATGCCTGCCTGGGAAGGCATTGAGTCAAACAGAGATTGGATTGCATGTACAGGCCGAACATGTTCCGTATCAAGGATGGTACGTACAATACCGGCAACATGCGGTCGAGCATTATCCTGCTGAAACGTAAGGTTTCGCATGGCTCGAAAGAAGGGTAGAGCTACGGGTCGTAACACACCAGAAATGTAACGTGCACTGTTCAAAGCACCGTCAATGCGAACAAGAGGTCACCGAGACGTGTATCCAATGGCACCCCATACCATCACGCCAGGTGATGGGCCAGTATGACGATGAGGAATGCACGCTGCCAGTGTGCGTTCACCACGATGCCGCCAAACACGGATGCGACCATCATGATGCTGTACACAGAGCCTGGATTCATCTGAAAAGATGACGTCTCGCCATCCGTGCGCCCAGGTTCGTCGTTGACCACGCCATTGAAGGCGCGCTTATCTATGACGCAGCGTCAAGGGAAACCGCAGCCATGGTCTCCGAGCTGAGAGTCCACGCTGCTGCAAACGTCGTCGAACTGTTCGTGCAGACACTTGTCTTCCAATCGACCCCGTTTCTTGACTGATGGCTCGTGACGTGATTGCACAATCCATTAAGGCCATGCTGATAATATGCCTGTCTTCTCGGCTGCAAGTGATAGATGACCGTTGAGATCCCGCATGGAGTTCCGTATTACCGTCCTGAGCCCATCGATTCCATATTCTGCTAACAGTCATTGGATCTCAACCGATGCGAGTAGCAATACTGCGATAAGATAAACCGCAATCCCGGTACGCTACAATTCGACCTTTATCAAAGTCAGAAATGTGCTGGTACGCATTTCTCCTTCTTACACGAGTCATCACAACAACTTTTCACTAGGCAACAACCTTCAAATGCAATTTTTGCATGACGAACCGGCTGAACAATTTCCTTCTTTAAACACAATGTAGGTGTCGCTACTGGCGCCTGTTTTGTATGAATCCGCTGAAAAGCTTATCATTTGCATATGACAGCACCTTCTTCCTTTCGTATAAATTTCACGTCTGTAGCATGTCGCCTTCTTGGTGTAGCAATTTTAATGACCAGTAAATAAATACGTTTTAAAAATCTTAAGTTCATTTTCTTTAATATTAAATAAATATATTCAAATTAAGTATTTTATTAAAAACAGTTAAAAATATTTAATGATTAAAAATATATCATGATTATTTTTAAATTTTTAATTAGAGTTTCAATCAAAAACTGTTAAAGATACATTAAAATTTGCAATAATATAAAAAGCAAGCTTAAAAACAATAATATTTAAAAATGAATAAATTTTAACAAAATGCAAATCAAATATTTAAGATTTAAAAATAAAGAAATATAAAATAAAGTTTTTCTGTGACATTTTATATTTATTAAAGAAGATGTTTATTATTACTTTGTCTCAAAATGTTATTCTTAAAAGTACTTTCATTTCACAAAGAAGAAAAAACTTAAGAGAGCTGAAAAATTGTAAAAATATTTCGTGAGATGATTATGTTTTGATCATTTAAAATAATTACTTAAAATATATGAATAAAAACAAGGATTATTTCTTGGAATTAAAGTATATATTTGTAATTACTATTAAAATTTACTAAAGCTTTGAATATTTTTAAAAAAATAATGGAGTATTTTTTGTGAAGCAAGCAAATCACTTCTGAAAATAAATTTCAGTTTTAAATGAGCAAATACAATATTATTCTAAGAATTTAAATATAAAAATAAAGTAAATATCTTTATAAAAAAGATTTAAGAAATACAAAATTGATTTGAAAATTCTATTGAATTGCATAAAGTCTTTATTTGTAAATAACTTCTATTTTTCTGTGAAATAAATTGAATAAAACTTTTATTCAAATACAATAGATTTAGAAATGCGAAAATTAATTTTTAAATCCTTTATTCAAAGAAAATGGTTTTTTATTATTTCATTCATTATAATTTTTAGATTAATTTATTATACATTACTGAAATAAATTAACTTCACATTTCACTTTTAATTTTCATAATATTTATAGAAAATATATGATGCTGCTCTTTTGAAAATGATATAGGTATTTATCAAAATAATAGAAACAGCTTAAATTAATACAGAATCCATTGTCAACATGGTGTAGCACTCTTCAATATAATACAGTTTCTATTCCCCAAGGAATCAAATCATGCAAGTTCTGAATAGTGTTCAGAGGAATTTTGTACCATTCTTAATGAAGATTATGTTAAGGTTGCGTAAGAGCTGCTATCTATTATGTACTGAACACTCTCATACATACCATAATAGCTCAATATTTTGATATAGAGAGACCATGCCAAGTTAGATGCCATGCTCATGAAAACTGATTGGACAAATCCTACGACATAGATAAGCATATTATCAATCTCAAGAATTCCATGTCTTATAGAAAATGAAATGTACATTACAGGATAGATCAGCTAAAATTTCTCTATATTTTTACTAGTAATCTTTAATTGCAGGATTGCGATTGATTCAGCTGAAAACTATGATTAAGATTTAGATTAAGTTTAGGGTAGGGTGGTTCGAATAGGTGACCACTGTGACCATAGGTCTATTGTATTATACCCCTCAAAAAGCCCTATTTGAAGAGACCAATGGCTGAAGTGAAATTCAACGGACATTTAACAGGATTGTCTGCAGCATCCAAAGCCTAATTAAGAACTGACCCAAATGTTCAAATCTATGCATGATGAAACCTTGATATTTCTACTCATATCATGTCAGAGTCATTTCCATGCTTTATTATTGGAAGGCGATAAAGCTTACGTAGAAAGAGACTTATGTGGTTGTCCTCGAAACGTCACTTGTTTTGTTGCTGTAAAAAGTGGGAAAGACGATTCGTCAAAATATATTATACCAAAGAACCATAAGACCATATTACTTTCTTGCAATTGACCACGTTTTGTGAGAGTGACATCAGTGTGGATGACATTTGGTTTTGACATCTGTGACAATGGGCTTTGAAATTGCTATTCTGCACACAATAAATGTTTTACATTAAAATAATTTTTAATTACAATCATTGAGATTATTTTTAACTATAATATTGAGATACTGGATAAAATAAACACTGATTGAGTTTTGTGGTCACTTTTGTGCAAGATGTTCGCTTTTTTAAGCATTATAATCCGATTTAAAATCGGATGATCTCTCACAAAATTCTCTTTCTATCCATTATTTTTCTTTTGCCAAGCTTGTTCTAGCTTGTGCATGCTGTCATGCTTTATACACCGTTTCTCTGTAAACGCCTAAAATATGAGAATTTTCGGTCAAACATGCTCTAGCAAGACGGCCTTTTACAATTAAGTCTATAAAAATCTGATTTGTCCAACATATTACACTTTCGAGAAAAATCTAAGACATAATTATTTCAATAAAGTTAATATTGTCGGAATATATACGTTTTCATTTATATAAAAAACTGGTAGTTATTGTGTATTAAGCTATAGCTTTTATGAAGAGCATTAAAAATATCACTTTTATCGCAGGTGTTTTTATTATAGTGAAATCTGCATGTACTTGAAAATGTTTCCAAGTATCTTCTTCAAAGATGAGTATTGGAGTAAAAATTGAAATAATGAGTATTTTAGAGAATGCAGTGAAATTATTTTCTACTGTTGTAGACATAAACAGTAAAAATATAATTTTAGTTAGTTTTACTGATTTTTCTTATTTTATTATTTGTTTTATACTGAATTATAGACTTGCGCATTGAAACTGCGGCATCAGGATGGAAGGCAAAAATCGGTAAAATTTTAGGCATGTTGTTTAGTTTATAAAAGGCTAACAAATTTATTTATTTGGTTTTAATAATTTGTAGAAATTAATAACCATAAAGTTACATCGGATTACAATATAATTTTAAAATTAACGAAACATTTTGAGCCAAATATTGTAACACGATCATGCTGTTAAGAAGTCTATAGAATTGCGTCAACGTATTCTCTTATAAGAGATTCAATGTGTATAGTGCATAGTTACCGAATATTGATATTTTAATATCAATATATTTTAAATAAAAATTGTTATAGTTTCGACCTAAGTTTTTAAAATCTACATATATTTTGAAAATTTTACTAGAAAATTTATTGGAATTCATATTTTTAAGTAATTTTCAGTGAAAAAATTTTACAACATGGAATTTTCATGTTGTAAAATTTTTTCATGAAAAAACATTTTCTCATGAGTAAAATTCAAATTTCAAATTTTTAATTTAAAAAAAATAATTTCTTTTTATCACATACACATTGGAAAACTATATTTAGATTTTTCCAAAGGTATTTTAAAAATCGGTTGTTATATAATATCGTATTTTTTATAGCTTTTATACTTTATTGTATTTCAAATCTAGATAAATAACTACTATAAAGAATGGTACAACTATACAGAATGGCCTGATAACCATACTTTAGAATAACTTTCTTCAATTATGTTCCCATTTTTAAATAGCTCCAATGAAATTGAAATTATTGGCAGAGAGCAATGATGGCCAATTCATCATAGTTTTAAATGTTCTCAAGTATTTTTCTATATTAGGAATATGCAATCTAAAATGAAAGCAAATTGTTTATTAATCATGCTTAAATAATAAGTATGAAAATTCTAATTCTTTTTGTAACAATGTAGGAAAAGAGATATTTTTCCTGAAATTTGATTATTTTTATTTGATAAAAAATTATTTTGATTTGTATAAAATTTATTGAAAATAGCAAGTTATTTTCTTTCAAAATTGTTTCCTTCTTTTAAAGTTATTAGCATTACAAATTGAATAGTTTTTCTTTGCAAGATTGTAATATACTTGTGATATTAGAGAGTGATACTATTATATGCCTGAATATATCACTCAAACTGCCCGGTATAATGTTGTCAAGTAACTTTAAAATTTTAAATTTATTTTTAAAAAATTTTTAAATTTATTTTTAAAAAATTTAAAATTTTGAGATATTTTAGTGATTATATTTGTGTCTAATAAAATATATATGAGAGAACAATAAGATATATTATGCTATACAATGTATCTTGCATTTCAGTTTTTATATCATCAAATTTTCCGAATCTTATCATCTCTCCTTATAGTAATTTTTTGAAAATTGATATAATGTAATGTTATACTTTATTTAGCCAGTCTGTATTAATATGTTTGTTGAATACGCCTTATGCAATAGAAATCTAAGATAATCATCTGAAATTGTAAAATAATATTTTCGAAATAATATGATTTCCATTTAGTTTTACAATTTAATAGTGACATATATATTAATTTCTTATTACATTCAAATCATTTGATACACATTTTCCTATAACAATGTCTCATAATTTTATGCCCATGTGTTTATTTATATCAATCAAATGTTAATTCAATATATCAATATCATGCACACATAAGTTAAAGATCCATTTAACTTATTTTCTATTTTCTCTCTGGAAAATGTCAGCTGGTTTTAAGTTCTATATCATTATTTCACTTGCCAAATCAATTAACTTCACTTTTGAATTTCATTAGCATTTAATTAAAAAGCTGTATATAACGCGTAACAGAATATATTCAGAAAAAATTTTACTTATGATAAATGTTAACATTAGAAACATTATATGTAAATAATATTAAAAAAAATGCCAGTCCTAAAAATATATATAGTATTTACTTTTTTTTGTCATTTTCTCAATTTCTTGTTTTATGGAGTTCATACATAATATAGATTTGATATAAATGAAATATTAATCTATAGATACTCCATAATAAGCTAATTTCTTATTAATTGAGTGCGTTTAATGTTTTGAAAAGTTCATGTCACCAAAATAACTAATTTTAATTTGTGATGATAATAATGTTTCTAATTAGATAGAAAAATATAGTAATAATAAAGAATCACAAATAAGAAAGGAATAAAGATACAAAATTAATTTGATTATAGGAGAGAAAGCTTTTATAGCTTCTTATGATATATATATAAATTAACAACACATTCTAAGCGTTATTGGCAGGGAGTCGATTGATTAAAAGCATATTTATGAATAAAAAAAATCCTCTTGCTGGGAAGAGTGGAAGAAAATAAAAAAAAAACAGATTCACCTAATAAATCATTGGGAGTGTATCACTTTTTAAGATCAACACAGCTGGAAGTAGGTATCTATGACTCAGAGTCTCGAACCCAGGAGAACTTAAATTTCTCCACAGGGTTTCCTCTGTTGGTGCATGATAAGAGGGAATGATTGGAAATTAAGGGGGATTTTGAGGGCCCCTAACCACCTAGTGCTCAGGAGAAGCACGTGGGCTTTTCCTTCTGCTGTTTCTCATACCGATGTGATTAGAAGGGAGGGAATGAGGTCACCTCACAAGTATGACTCCTCAGTGGCATTCCAATGGCCATCGTGCGAGGGTGGTTGAGGGCCCTAATGCGAACCACGTGCCAACGCTGAAAGAAAAAAGAAAAATGAATTCATTTCTTATAAAAATCTGAGAAAACTTAACTTTGAGAAATGTAGTTAGAATAAATTCATTGTTATCTGACTAGTTTAAGCCAATGTTTGTATATAAAAATATAAGGCAGAAGCAGATAAATACGAAATGTAAATACCAAATTAAGTTTCAATATATATTTTAATATGAATTTCTTAAGAATTTCTGATATTACAATGGCTTTTTCTTTTTAATGTACGCCATTGAGTAGGTAACAATTTCCTATAAGATCAATGATTATAAAATACCATTAAATAAAATTATATATATATATATATATAAAAATCTGACTAAAAATTAGTATTTCATAAAAAATATTTACTGTGAATTACTTTAAAATAAATTATCAACACAGTGTTTTCGCTGGTTGATTATTGAATTATTTGGCTAATAGTAAGAAATAATATTTTTTAATAAAACGCAATTTGATATTCCCAATTCGCAAAGATAAATAGACTAAAAATCTATTTTTAGTTCTATGCTATTTAATAATATTGCAGTTATTCTTTCTATAAATAGAAAATAAATGCTATTCATTTTTAATTAAATTTTTAACTATACCGTGGTTAATTTAGGTCAAAGTAATTTTATTTATTATATTGATTTAAATTGAAAATTTGTTATTGGAAATAGTTATGTGATGTTACTTTTCTTTTTCTTTTTTAAAAAGTAAGGATTGAAGACTAGGAAAGTAAACAAAATAACCAGAAATATATTTATTCTACAATTATTACACTACTCTCTCTGTTATCTGTAAAATGTGGCTCGTTTAGGTACTTTTAGCACTCTAGAGTTAATTTAACAGAACATTTTCCCCATATCAACGCCCTCTAGAGGGCAAACAAACATTCAGACAACTCTGATTTTTCTGTTCACTGCTGCTAAGGTGCCAAAGTTATTTTTGTATGCGCTATACGCGCATTCAAAAAGTGAGGCACATCATTAATGAACTATATTTTTATGAAATATGTTCCTTTTTGCATTAATATCACGTGCCGCACAAAATGGGCGATAAAGAACCCATGATTGTTTATTGGGAGCAAGAACAAGTGAAGCTACTGACTTAACCAAAATGCCCTTTCAATAAGGGCTATGAGAGTTTATTGTGGGCCAAAAGTTCGGAACTAACTCGTGCAACTATTGTTAGCTACTAACAACTGTGTTCAATAGGAATAATTCCCCGATTTTCAGTCCAATTAAACAAGTGTAAAATAATTCCAGTATAAGCATTTGATTCACATAACACTGGTAATACGTAAAATAAACATTTAATAACTTAATAAGATTTTATCCTAAAACTCATCATGTATAATAAGATATGGGTGCCAATTTAGATTAATTGATGGGTTTTTTTTCTTTTAGTAGCCATTTTACACATTTACAATCTTGAAATTTTTTGAAAAAATATATTATATTTATTTAAAATATCACTCAGGTTTGTATTTTTAAAACTGTTTTAAAATACTGAATTTTATTTTCGAATTAACACATAAAAGCCAAATAATATATATTTAATATAAGAATCCGGTATTTCTACAACTTGGAATAAATTATATTTTTATGTTAAGTTATATTTCCATTTGTTCAATTGAGTATATATATATATATATATATATATATATATATATATATATATATATATATATATATATATATATATATATATATATATATATATATATATATATATATATATATATATATATATATATATATATATATATATATATACATATATATATATATATATATATATATATATATATATATATATATATATATATATATATATATATATATATATATATATATGATTTTTTAAGCAATACTTAGGAAGTAAACATTTCATTTCAAACTATGTGGTGACTCAAAATATTAACAAACAACAGATTTTTCACTTTTCAAGCTATTTTTTTAAGCCTGTTTTGATTTCAAAGTATGTGATTCTACCTTCATTTTGACAGACAAAAACACACGATCTTATCCATGAAACGCACGTTTCTCCAGCAGGAAATTCCAGATTTAAAAAACATCCTCATGCCGGAGACGTGCTATCTAAACTTAACCTCACAATTGCTTGTGTGGGCTTAAGAAACCATATCTGAGATCGGTATTGTGACAGCCGCACACGCCAACTGTCAAAACAATCGAAATCACACCCAGGACTTCGGGGAGCTATTACAATTCTCCCCCTATCCCATGGCCCCTCCCCGAACTCAGCACGAGGAAGATCTGTGAAGGACTCAGCTGGTGAGGGAACACAATGTTCCCCTTCACATGTAATCAGCCCGATCCAGACGTGATGTCGAAGTGTGACTGGCGGTAGTGGGTTCGTGCTCCGGTGACGTAAGCCAAAAGAGGCAGAGAGCTGGATCGTGTAAAATCCATCAGTGGAAAGTTCCCGAAATTGAGTTTGAATTCCAGATGCAGTGACTCTTTCAAATGGAAGGGGAGTTGGATTTTTTTTTTTTAAATTACTGCATTATACAAAAACGAAATACGCCATTGTAAATGCTTTTATTAGATTTTAAAAGTTTTAGTGGGATTGACTATTTGGCATAATGAACAATTAGTGATATACAATCCGTTTTATTATTAGAGTTAATAAATAAAAACGAAATGTGTGAAAATTGATAATTACGGTAAATTTTAAATATTATTTACTTAAGTGATTTATTTTTATTCTAGCGAAGAAAGAATCAATTTTTCAAAATAAATTAATACTAAAATTTTCAGTATGTTTTATCGTAATATATCTTTAATTAAAAATGTAAAATTATTCATCTTTATGATGTTTTAGTTCATCATTTCAGATTAATATCTTAAAGTAATTTACATTTCATATAATATTTTTTTCTTAAAAAATCAGTAAAGATTTATTTGAATTGTTATTTTAAATAAAAGACTGTAATTACTTTTAAATGAGAATTTTTAATATTTTTCAAATTAAAAAATATTTAAAGTACATTCTATAAATAGAAACTTGAATAGTAAAGCATGACTTTTATGGAATATTCTCCTTGCTGACTTTTATAATTCCTTTGAAAAATGATTGCGAGAATGTTAATAATTAAAAAAAAATTGAACAAAATTAAAGATGGAACTTCGATGGGCAATATAAGACATACAATGATGATTTGTTTAGATTTTGCGATGTTGCCCTTATTCATGGACCGCAAATTTTTTTTTAATTCAGAAGATACACATAAGTGTCTAAATCAATAGATAAATATCCAACTGACGAAAAAGATCATTTCCATTTTTCTATAATCAAATCTAAGACAAATCTGAATGTGAAGTTTTAATACTAATACACATTGTATCTTATAAGAGAATACATTGGCAAAGTGCTGCAGACTGCGTAAGAGTATAAAGTTAATGCAAGGCATTCAATGGTCACCAAGTAAACCACGATAAATTCCCAGAAAGAAACTGGAAATCTTCCAAGCACCCACCCCAACAGAAAGTGCATGCAAAAGTGCGATATTTGTCATTCGTTGTTCCCTAATAGCACACAGAAGCTTTCAATTTGAAGTAGCACTTACCGTCTAGTAGTTGGACAACCAAAATGAGCATGTTTGACTGGATACTCAAATGTAATATTCATTACAAAATTATATAAATAATGGATATTTTTAAATTCAAAATAACTGCCCAATCAGTTTTATGGATATCTTTAAACAGAAAAATTTGCAATATCATATTTTGAAGGAAAAACTTCAATTAAATATCTCCATCATTTTATTTTAATTAGCATATGTTGTTGTTCCACCCGTTTATAAGATAGGCAAACATTCAAAATACATCTATGCAAAGAAAGGACAAATACAGAGTAGACAGAAAGAGAAAGTACATCCATGCCCGAACTGGGATTCGATTCCAGGATCTCCCTAACCACAGTCAGGCACTCTGACCATTAGACCGGTTAAACACCAGTTTAGCATATAAAATGCTCATATCTATACTTTTTAAACTCTTTATTTTTTAAAAAAAATGATTATCTAGTTAAATGGAAACAATAAATATGAAAAATAATAATAGTGAATTATAATTCTTATATTAACGTTTTAATTTAAAAGAAACGAAAGATGAGATTATTTTAATTTAATTTGGTTTAGAATATACAATATTTTAAGCTATTTTTAATTTATTCTTCCTTAGGATTTTTTAAGTAAAAATAAGAATGAAAAATAAAGTTTAATAATTTATAAAAAAGGAAACATTATTTCTATTGTCTTTAAAATAATATATTCTTTAACTCTAGATCGCACAATTGAGCAAATCATGTAACATTAGCATTAGAATAGAAATGGGGAACTAAGATCGGTTTTATATTAGAAGATTTATTACAGAAATGAATTAATAAATAAGGATAAGTTCTTCGACACTGTAACTTTAACTTTAAGAACCCTTCAAACTCAGCAAATTTTCTACACCGTTGCATGCTCAAAAGCCTGAACACGCGAGAATTTAGCGGTAATTCGTTTACTTCACCCAATCCCTTTCAGAAAGTGCTGAAATCAGCTGGGAGAAGAGCCTCGAATTCAGAAGATAAAAGCTGCATGCGTATGTCAACCCTAAACTGTTTATTCAATAACACAATTACCATTCTTAAGTGGAATATTGAACAACAATATGTTTATGGGATCGTGATTATTTTATAAAATTATTTGTATCATCTTATGGAGCTTAATTTAGAATATCAAGTTTTTTAATTAAGTGTTGTATTGATTTGATGAGCTAACTTTAGGTTACTTTATTATATGAGTTGTTATTAGATTGGAGATGTTTAGATTATATATAATTATTATTAACATATATGACGGACCAGTGTCTTTTTAAGTTATATTATTAGAGACATAAACAATGTAACAAAGGATATGGGAGAAATGTTTCGCTTGAGAAACATTAACCGTTATCTTCAATTCACAAACTTCATCTACTCTGTACAAAATCATGCGACTCCTGCACGCATGCGCAAACAGGAGTAAAGAGATTTCTAACACAAATATTTACATATTGTTTACTGGTATTACTTTGAAAGATGCTTGCATAAATTATGTTAATAAATTGAAAGATATTTACTATAACAAAACCTAAATTAATTTGCTTAGTTGCAGAGAAAAGAAAGATCTTCGAATGCACTATTACCAGATTTCTGATTTTGTGATTTTAAGTTAAAAGACTAATAATTGTCATGAAATCGATTATTATAAAGAATAATACTTTGATTGTTTATTATACATTTGTGCAAGAAATTATTATGTTTTCACTCACCGATTACATATTTGTTTCATAATTTATGTTATGCAAAAATGTACAGCATTAATTATGCATTGTTGTTACAAAAAATTGCGTTTATGAATTTATATTTATTATATTTAATTTAATTATACATTATTAGTCTAAATTTCAGTGTGCCATACTAGATATAATTGACATTTTCCTTAACATTACAGATGCCGTTAATTGCAAAATTAATTCAAAACATTTGATAAATATACTTCAAATTAAAAATTAATCTGTAATTTCCCCATCAAATTTATATATGTATGATTAAGAATCAAGAGAAAGACTACAGTGGAATTATATATAGTGATATACTTTACTTAAAATGGAAATGCATATTTGAAATTGAAAATTAGTAAATTCAACATATTTTGGTATCAGCTAGAATTTAAACGTACCAAAAATAAAAGGAGGTCATATTTTATGTTATATTACCATTAAAAAGGCTGTTATCGTGCCTCGTTAAGAAACGACATCTACAAGCAAACGCAACTTAAACGTAGAATTATGAAAAGAGTTATGGTCAATTGTATTTAAATTTGGAAAAACATTCACTAAATAAAGATGAAATAGTAAATTGAAAACAATTTACTTATTGTCAATTTACTAATTTGACAATAAGTAATGTCAGATGTCAAAGAAATGTCAAATTTCAAATATTAATGAACAAAGATAGATTTTTGAAACGATTCATAAATCTCTTTTTATTTAAATTGTTTGTTTAAATTGGATTTAAATATGAATATCGCATTGTGTTCTTTGCATATTTGGTTCAGTGGATAATTTTTGATATTGATGTCGTCTGTATTTTTCGGGAAGAAAATAATCGGAATAACACTTAAAAGAATAATAATCAGTAATGTGTTCTGTAATGCCACTCAAATTTTAACACATAGATACATTTCAAAATGGCGCAACTTAGCTGAATTGCTTCATAATGATAACAATTTTTTAAAATTAATTGATATAAATTTTGCATTAAATACACATTTGCACTAAATATAATTATTTAATTTTACTACTATTGAATATATATTTATAAAATTATTTATCACAAATTTAAGTAAATGTTACAAATTAGATAATTTTAATTTTATTTTCAATACTTGTTCATTCATAGGCTTATGTTGAAGTAAACTGCCTTATTACAATTACTTAATAAGTTTCTTATCTGTAACAGTATTGAAGTAAATAGAAAAGAAAACCATATATATATATACATATATAAATAAATATATATATTTAATATATATATATATACATACATATACATATACATATATATATATATATATATATATATATATATATATATATATATATATATATATATATATATATATATATATATATATATATATATATATATATATATATATATATATATATATATATTATATATATATATATTATATATATATATATATATATATATATATATATATATGTGTGTGTGTTTGTATGTATGTCTGTATGTATGTGTGTTTGTTTTTATATAGATATTAGTATAAACTAATAGCTGGGGATTTCCGCTGCTAATAATTTCAAGAGCCCCGAGTAGTGACCGGAGTGCCCAACGGTGACCATGTGGTATAACCAATGGGTAAGAATAGTCTCATTGCATCCCAATGCATGTAGTATGAGGCGACTAAAATGGGGTTGGGCGTAAGATTAACTGCCCTGTTAAAGAAGAAGAGAAAGAAGATTTCAAGAAAATATCAAAGAGTTTCTCAGAACAGTTGTTGCCTTGCTTTTTTTATGCTTTATCAACGTGCCCTTTCAGGTAAAATAGATACAAATCACAGTAAAATTTTGAAAAATTAAATTTATAACTTGGGTTTGAAAATTTGCTGCATATTGCAAAATTCCTTACATTTTTATATTTTTGTATAAGTAAATTTATTTTTCTGACATTCTAGCTAATTTATAAATTAATATCAAAATTTTTTTAAATATCCTAAGCATTTCTTAAAACCTAGGAACAAATTATTCAGAAAGATTGTTTCATAGTGCTATACGGATAAAACTCTTTTCGCTCGTATTTTATAGTTTTATATATTTTATCACAAATGCTTTTAATTATTAAATTATGAAATAGTTTTATAATCATATATTAAAATTTAATTACGTCAAAAATTAATGTGTAAAAATAAATCTGCAAGATTAAAATTAAAAAATAAAGGTGAAATACATATTAGAATTTGATTTCATTTTTTGGACAAACTTTAACTATTGAGTTGTATATTAGAATTTACTTTATGCTTGATTCCAATGTATGTTAAAGATGTTATTAATTTGATCTGCTCTAATAACGCTCTTTCATTTGTTAGCAAAATATTATTTTCATTTTTGAGAGGGTACAAGTAAAATATAACACTGTGATTCGAATATAATTTACACTTGCTTTTAAAGTCATATATCTAACAGTATATACCATAGCTGTACAAAATTTAAAATCATGAATATCTAAATTCATTAATTCAAGTTTACAATTTCATTTCAGACATTTTCTGATTCATTAAAATTTGCTTAATAAGTAACATTTACTTAATTCATAGCAATAATTTAGTATTTAAATTCCAGACAAAATTCAGCCCCATTAATTACATATATCCTAAAAAAATTTGATTTTGATACATGTTAATAAGAAATCGATAATAGATTTCTATGAAAATCGTTTGAAATGTTGCTTGAAGTAATTTAAAAAGGACCTCATAAGGCAATACAGTTTTATGCTTTTAAGTGAAAAATAGGTTTATAAATTATCCTTAAAAATTCCTATATGTGCATACTATGCATTTTAAAAGCTAATACCTAATTGGTGATATATCTTAATAAGATTGGAAAAACAACTAAATATCCTTTAAAATAAATAAAAATATTATTAAACATTGACAGCTGACTCATGATATTAAATTTTGTTTATTTTACTAAATGTCTTTATAAAAATAGTTTTAATATTATGCATATATTAAAATTAAAGATATGCACGATACCTAATTAACGAGATGCTTTTGAAACTTATGGAAATAACAAAATGGCATTTGAAAGAAATTCGTGGAACTCATCATGAAACAATGACGACAGTCATATTTTGTTAAAATCAATTGTGTGTTTGGTTTTAATAACACTTAACGTTGTTTCATGATGTGTTCCACAAATTTATTGAGAAATAATTTTGTTGCACACATCAGGAAACAGTGAGGGCAGTACAAACGAATTTTTGATACATAAATTATCCAATAAAATTCTCTTGCTGATAATATATATTTTAAAAATAGAGACATTCATGTGACTTAATTTATGGTGTACTTTAATAGCATTTTAAATAAGAATTGGTTTGGATTGTTTATCGCTCAGCGGTCATTTTTTGCACAGAGAGGCTATTTAGACCGGGACCTATGGCTTAAAGTGGATTCCGAACCACGACAAACCTCAATACCCAAGGTGGGATTGGAACCCACGAACTGTTGAACCGAAGGCAAGAGCGCTAACCATTCCCCTGCCAGCTCGGCTTATAAATAAGTATGTAAAAATAGTGAAATATTTTTAAAATAAATAACAAGGAAATAAAATGAAACAATTACGACAGTCTCGTGCTGCTAAATATCTGCTACATTTATTAATTACCATTAAAATATCATCCAAATAAAATACACTTTAGCAGTCAAGACGTACGTATGACTTAATGGGCAATGTAATTTAATTTCACACTGGCTAAAATAATTGATTAAATGTCTTTTGAAATAAATTTGAAGAAGACATTATGAAACACTGATGTTGTTAAACTCCAACAAATTTTATAAACTGTCCTTAAAATCATTCCAAATAATATGCATTTTACCAATCAAGATATTCATATTACTTAATTTACAATATACAATAAATTTAAATAAGAGAAGTAAGCTCTTAAAAATTTTAAAATTAGCTTTGATAATCCTACAATGCAAATTAAAAGTGGCTCTCTTGAAATGCTTAACGAATTTGCTGTTCAACAAAGGTCACAATTATTTACGATTTTAAATGCTCTCTTACCAACAGCAAGGAACATATTTCACACAAAAGGCGTTTTAATAGGATTACCCGAATCATCTGATTCTTTACGGTTAAGCTTATGCGCCATAATTTCAAGCTCGAAATGCAAATATACCGATATGGATTACATTTCCAGTTTGTTGTATCTACTTTCTCAGTTGGGAAGAAGGCTTAGCAGCAGCAGGGAATCCAATTACCCGCTGCCAAGCTATCCTGCCTTCCGGAAAACAGGAAACTTATAAATGGAGGCTTAATCCGGAATGTAATCCTTTCTTTTGTTCCTGGAGTAGACGGGAATTAGTTTGAGTATACTTGTTATCTGAATGTTTGTGCTCTTAGCGGATGTAGCTCTGTTACCATGGTTATCGCTTCAAAACAAAGAATTGTTTCGTAAAAACACATCATTATCTGCTCTAATAAGATTAAAATGCTATGTAAATTGTATGTTGTTGATCGTATCTCAATGTGTTGTTTTGCATTTTTAGATAAATATATCTCCATTTCCCTATCCTAAAACCCTTAAGTGATGTTTTATAGATTAAATAGGAAGTTGTTTTTGATATATTTAAAAAGGAGCATAATCATTATTGTCCTGAATAATATTTACCCTGACTATGAATATGCTAATTTTATTTTATATGATTATTTGCTTGCAAAGATGGATAAGATAATATTATTTGACTTGTGTAACTGTAACTGTTACCGAATATTGCAAGTGCTTCTGGTTTAACCATTAAGCAATTTCATGCAAATAATATATTTAGTTTTTAAATGCATATATATATATATATATATATATATATATATATATATATATATATATATAGATATATATATATATATATAGGAATACAAAGAAGCTAAAGAATTCGCGCTGAAGCTTTTAAAATTATTATTTTTCAATAAAGTAAATGTAATTTATTCTACTATAAATCTCGGCATAAACTGGATATTACCCAGAAATTTTTAAGTTGTACTACAAAATCTTTAAGATTTTCCAGCTGTTGAAAATCTTTTTCAAGTGTGAATAGAACATTTATTATTTTTTTATTTTTTAATAATAATAAAAGTTTATGTGCACTGTAATTTCTCTTTAGAAATCTATTACCTGTTATGCAGTTCAAAATATTAATTACATATATTATGAGAAAGTTTTTTTAACGTTTTTTAATAAATAGTTGGATTTAAAAAAAGAAGCAAAGAATTATTATCAAAAATAATATAAAATATTATTATACTCTGAGTATCAATGGTTATTTATTAAAAGCATTCATAATGTACTTAAAAAAATATAACATTTTAATTATTTTATTTGAAATTTGCAATACATCTAAAACCATATCGTAAGTTAAAAAAGACAAAAAAAGAGCTTCATGGAATCAACACCTTGCTGATGATTAAAGCATAAGTTGTTCGATATGCCCTCCGCCTTGTTCCGCTACTAATTGGAAGCGCAAAACGGCATGCTCCACAACAGATCGGAGGGTATCTGTCTGTACTGATGCAATGGATGTGGTGTGTGATGCTTGCCTTCAAGTCGGCTAGATTCTGAAAACTCCCGCTGTAAACAACATTCTTCAGGTACCCCCAAAGCCAGAAATCACACGGGTTTAAGTCGGGGGAACGTGGCGGCCACGTTGTTGGAAAATGATGGCTTATGATCCTGTCATCTCCGGTATTAGCACTCAGTAGCTGCTTCACAGGAGTAGCAATGTGCGGAGGAGCGCCATCTTGCATGAATATTGTGCGATCCACATACTGACGCTGCTGAAGTGCCGGAAGGACATGGTTACGCAAAAGTGTTTCATACCGCTTGCCAGTAACGGTGCAGGTAACGGGACACGCAGGTGTGATCTCCTCGAAGAAAAACGGACCAACGATAAACGCTGCCGTTATTCCGCACCACGCAGTAACCTTTTCAGACTGAAGAGGTAATGGCTGTAGCTGGGACGGATTCTCGGTCGCCCATATCCTGCAATTTTGCGTATTTTCAGAACCTTGCAAATGAAAGTGGGCTTCGTCAGACCACAGAATGTTCCATGGCCATCCGTTGTCCACTTCCATCCGGGCAAGAAATTGCAGTGCAAAAGATTGACGTGCTTCCAGATCAGCCGATAGCAACTCCTGCACATGAGTTATCTTATACGGATAACAGAGCAAGATCTTCCGTAGGATTTTACGCACCGTGCTGTTCGGCATATCCAGCATTCGGCCAATTCCCCGTGCACTGCTGATTCCAACATCACTGTTAGTCTGTTCTTGTAATGCTGTAGCCACATCTTCCACTGCCGCAGCCGAAACTAGTTTTCTACCTCTACCCCGTTTAACGTCAAATGAACCGGTCTCTTCGAATTTAGCAATCATTTTTCGCAGACCTTTTGCGGTTATTAGATCCCATTTAATGGATTTTAATGTCCGAAACTTCCTAATAGCTGTAAGTGCACAGTCATCGTTCTTATAAAAAAACTTCAAGAGCAGAGCGCGATCCTTCATAGTCAGAGTCATGATGAAGCACATTTAGGCAAAGAGCTGGTGCTCTGCATTTTTATGGCAGCTAAGTCTCATGTGCGCATGTCACGTATTAGTAATTTGCATATATCTAGACAATGTGAACGCCATCTATTGGCACATTTTAGAACTATTTTTTTTCTTTGCCAAATAAAATTCCATTGCTTTACGATTGTTCTGCTAAAATATCAAGTCATTCTGACTAGTAGTTTTAAAATTATCGATTTTTAAAATTGGGACTTTAATTATAATCACCCGGTACATAAATTATCTCACTTTCCCTTAAAAATAAGTTAAATACAAGAAATCTTTTAAATTAAGAGAAGTTGTTTCTAATATTTTAAATAAATATTTTATTAGAATTATTAAAGTTGGATACAAAAAATTTATCAAATTAGTTATTAAATTAATTTTAATAAGTGTAATTAAATCAAAGAAACGAAATAAAAACAATCAACAGTAAAATCTTATAATTTCTAAACTTTGCTTAATACATATAAAATTTAAAATAATTTGCTGGATAAATAAACAGTTTTGGAACAATAAATAAAAATCGTTTTAAAACTACTTACTTTGTAACCCCATAAAAATGCGATTAAATCAAAACACTCTAAATTAAAACATAATTCTCGCAACAAAAGAGGATTTTAAATCTGAAAAAGATAAGTTCTAAGATTTAAATTTTTGATAAAGCTTGAAAACATGCAAGGCACATTGTTTCTGTACTTCGAAGCGTTGAATGAGTCAGTGTTCCACAGTAATCTCGTCCTAAGAAGTTCCAAACGAACTCCAGTCATTTGAAGCTAATTAGCCTTCTTCGAGAGTTCCAAAGTACATGGAATGAAGCTTCCCGCGAGAAAATTACTCGTTGAAAGAATTTAAGAAAAATTTTTAAGCATTAATTTCGAAAGAGAGTTTAATGATGGGATGTTGGCTCTAATGAGGTGTTGATGTCTACTTTCAAAAAGTTCTATCTAAACTTTTCTCTTCAGCCGATAAGAACTCTGAAATAGGAGTTAATTTGTACCGCTGATAAATACTGCTTCATCCGTGTTGTGTTTTTAAAGAATTCTGAATATTATTTTAAATCAGCTCTCACAAAAAATACATTTTAATGCCTCTTATGTAAAAAATAAATTCATGGTCTTGTGTGAGATAAATAGGAAAAAGACATTGAGGATTTTGTATTACACTTTTAGATACTTTCCATTTTTAAATACTTTGGTGGATTTTTTAAGCGAAAGATAAAATTGGTACGTATCTGTTATAAGGACCAAGAAGTCAAGTCACCAACATAGAAATCAAGCCAAATTTGGCTTATAATAATAGCTGAAATTAGTAAAATATGATAATACTTTCACAAATTAACAATTTAATAATAAAAATTCGTTCCTTTTTTAATATCATTTATTATATTTTTATATTGTGCCTTTTGTTATTTTCATTATAAAAACCTGCTTTTTTTAAGTAAATCTGATCAAATTCAAGCAAGTAATTAATAAGAATGTCGAAAAAACAAATTCTTTATTAGATGCACATTAACTTCAAATAATAGCGTTAAAATCTCATTGGTAGCAAATCATTACCTTAATATATTACTATGTTTTGTTAAATAGGATGACATCTAATTATCTAGCCAATTGCAGATAACCTCATATCAGATATCTCCAATATACATATTGGGAATAGGGTCCTTATAGCTAACAAATCCATGAAATATGATCCAAAATAGCTATTTTAAAAACGAGGCCTTTTAAAATAATTTAGCAAAGTGATGTATGAATCTATGTAAATAAAATCCTTGGAATCTGTTTGTCCGCTGAATTTATGTCAATAATAGAGCTGAGGACGATTAGAAGTTGGTTTCTGCCAAATTTCGCATGTAGGCTACGTTTCCTTTTGAAATTTTGATTATAATTAATACTTATTGCTAATTGTAACTAATTGCTAAGCTACTTATTTTGCATTGACAGCATTTCAGAATTTTGCTTACATTTAAGAATAAAGCATATGGTCCTCACCTCCCTTTTAAATTTTCCTTCTATGCATAACCGATGTAATGAAAAAATATGTAGTTATCAGTTATTTCTATCCTTCTGAATTCTCACAATGTTTTTTATTAAATTGTTAAATGATTAAAGTTTATATAACAACACTATTTTCTGTTTCTCCACGATGTTACCGATATGCGCCATGCATTGGAGAAGAGAGATGAAAGGAAAATCCCAAATTTAATATTTGATAACTTCTTAAAATTAAAATACAATCATCTCATCTGAATTGCTTTTAGCTTACATATACGGAAGATTTCATTTCATAGAGCTAAATAGCAATTTGTGGGCATATCTAAATACATAGTAAATATTATGTTATTTTAAAAATACCATGTACAACAACCAGCCTTTATGCCATCAGTAATGCGCTCTGTAATATCTATTGATAATACAAAGGAAACCATTTAGTACAGAGTACGCGTCTTTCAGCTGTCATCAGTTACAAAGATTACAGTCAGTAGAGTAAGCTTCACAAATAAGTAGAAGTTGACACTTCAAATAGTATTGTTCAATTAAATTTTAAAAACGAGCCTCAGTCAACTTCCTTGGAGATTTAGGAATGCAGCATGAGCTATCATTAATAATCACCCAGCTCTTACCCTTTGATGCCTCCCTAGCTTTCGACTTAAGACATTGCTTTAAAAATATTAGTTAAAAATTTTAAGGAATGAAATATCAACCTTTCTGTATATCAATGGGCTACCAAAACTCCTTTCTTAGTAAGAAAGTCTGCCTGTTCATTTCTCACAATGGCACAGTGTGTCAGTAACTACTTAAAGCAAATATTGCGGATAAGTTCTTTCAAAATTAATCTTTGATCTAGAATTCATTATGACTCATAAAGGTAATTTTGAGACAGGGCTTCCATTGCTGAGTTAGAATAAGAAAGTGCAAAGGCTCTGTCAACATCAACCTTCCTCATGGATAGTTGTCGAACTATAGAAATAGTCTCAATGTCTCAATCAAATGCATTAGTAAGTGGATCCATATGGAGGCACCGTTTATAGGGTAGGCACCATTCATACCTCATTCACACACAAGAAAAGGACAAAGACAAGGTAGAGAGAGAAAGTAAATCCTTGATTGAACCGGGATTCGAACACAGTACCTCCCTATCCATAGTCAAGCACTCTGACTAATAAACAAGTTGGCCGGCATAAATTTTTGAATAAAACTACATTTATTTGAATGCTTCGTTCACCTCTTTCAAAAATTACTTAAACACTTTTACACATAAATAACATATCTCGTTAGTGTTTCGTTCTAAAACTATTTCTAATATCTATATATGTTGGTATTATAAAGCATTTCAAATTTAATCTATTTAACCCTTTTAGATTAAACATTTTAGAGGCCTCAGATCAAATATATCTCAAAATATTAGTCGGCTGAATACCAATTTGGATTCTTTTTCATAAAATTCAAAATTCTTTCTTTTTCATTTACTTAGCGGTCATCTAATATTTCTTAACTAACAATTCCTTCACTTTTCATGGTAGAATATAATTTTTTTAGTTTTTGTCTTAAAATGATGCATACGGTTACTCTAAAAATCAAAATATAAAGTAATTAAAACAATGCATCTCCTCTGAAAAAAAGGGAAAGTTTAAACTTCTGCTTGCATTTGGAAATCTATTTTCGAAAATATATCCGAAAACTTTGGTTAGCATTTGCCTCTGAAGAATCGTGAAGATTTTCTGAGAAATCCCATTCTATTTTAGAAGCTATCACTTCGAAAGATTGAAAGAGGCTTCTGTAAATACTAAGAGAATAAGGAGGACTGCATAACAGAGATTCCAGATCTTTTCAAGACTGGCCATCCATCACTTTGTCTTTTAAGATGGAAATGGATACTTCCACATCATCTTGGATTCCGAAGTAGAAACAGTTTCTCCATTTCTGAATTTTGGATTTTCCACTAAGAATTAACTTGACGCGTTATTTTATTTTAATTCCCTACCTACATAACCAAAATATCGATTATAAAGTATTCTTTTATAATTATTTCATTTGTAGTAAAAGTTATAGCTCTATTATACATTGTAAACATTAGTGACGCTTAATTAATTCCTTTAAAGAGAGAAATCTTTATGTTTTTATTAATTTCATTGCAGTAATTAATTTTATAATGAACTTCTCTTAAAACATAAGAACTCAATTGATTTTTTATTACTCTAGAAACTAATCGTGAAAAGGGATTAATTGGCAAAACTTATAATGCTGGTATTATAAAAGTTTAAGATTTTATTTCGAACATATCAACTTTTTTTTCATCAAATAATTTTTTGAAAATATTTTTAAAAGTACTCGAAAGGATTTTCTGTTGAGCACTGTACATCATGCAAAGAATTAAACAAAATTATGTTATGTGTAAAATGTCTGAATTTTTTTGGACATTAATGAGTCTGATTTAAAATTAAATCTAGTAGGATTTGGACATCTTATGTCCCTTAACATTGGAAGGCCAACCAAAAATGTAATGGTAAAGAAAATCATATCTCTACAAAATGTATGATCTTGAATTGTATCTAGCTATAAAATTCAGAAATTAACGGTCTTACGTCAAAAACTAAACAAAATAAGATAAAAAATTAAATAACAAATTTCTTGCTCAGCAGTAATTTAATAGCTTTCTCACTTAAATCCAAATAAAATAACGCGTATAACGCACATTGATTTAGTCGCATGTTCAATCACTGTTCCTACGCAAAACACTAAGAAAGAAATTATTATCTGATTCTAGGTTTATAAAGTGTCCGCTACAGCAGCTACAACTGTGACACAAAAATCGGCATGCTTTGCAATAGGTGAAAATGTCTCTTTTCTGACATATTACATGACTTAAAAACATTAAAACTAGTACAAAAACTAATGGGAATCATACGCGTTTTTTGCCTTTATATGCGCAAGCTGTCATACATTACAAAATCACTTCTGCTCTACAGCTTTGCAGTCTATTTTTTATTTTGTATCTTGTTTAGATAGAATTGTTAAGTCCTGAAATCTACTGCTAGAGCTGTGCAATAGCTTCATCTTGTAACCTATAACCCTTTTTTAAGACTTGATACTATCTATGACAATGTGTATCAGATTTCCAAAGTTAAAGGTTAAAAAAAAGTTTTAAACGAGCGCGCTATGAGTGTTTGTATGTATAAATATAGTTTAACTAAAAGTATTGCAAAAACATTTACATTTTTTTCTGAAATATATTAGGATATTTCATCAATAAAAATTGCATTTCTTTTTTGTTAAAAAAGAATACATATTCATTTTCTAGATGTTATTAGCACTTGATACTTAGAAAATAACAATGATCTAATTCATTCAGTTTCTTCAAAATAAAAATTGCAATGTTTTAAACAAGTGTATTACATATTTTTATTCAGTGCATTTAAGAGTCAATGCAGTTTATCATAATCCTTAATAAATTTAAATCAAAATTAAATCATTAGAATTTTGATTTTGCTTATAAATTTATAGTGTGTAATAATCTCATCTTTTAGCTGTTTATTATTTATCACACAGTTTTAATAATAATCTAGCGTTAGTTTTCTGTATAATGTGCAGCTGATTTTTATCAGTTTGACCTTTCAACACTTTAAAGGCAGATGTGATAGCATTTTCTGTATTACAGTACCCAGAGGGTGTGTGCCATCCTAACTCCAAAATTAGGCCTTAAATTTAATAAGAGCATTAAAAGAGGCATTTGTACTCTCTCATTTTATTTAATGTTTGAATTTTCATGTTTAAGTTCCTTGACTGAAATTTCCATGATACAGATGGAATATTAGGAGAGATCAACTAAACATTTGTTGCAAATAAATATGTTTTAATTACTTTCGGTCCTTTTTCATTTACACAGTAAATGTTTAGTTTTGCAATCGTAACTTACAACTTTTATCATCTGTTAAAATATGATTTATGTTGTTGTGTAATTCCCGACTATACTAGGATTGACTTCTTTAAGCATTAAAAGGGGCAGAAGTGATGGCATCTTATATACTATGGCATCTGGTGAGTGTGCCGTCTTAATCCCGAAAGTGACTGTTAGCAATTTTTAAAAGCAGAGACTTAGTAGAAGGGTCTCAGACTTGGTTTGCCATTTCTTAATGCATTATTTCACATGGAGGACATTGCAACCATTACATATTTAACATGCCCCAGTCGCCATTAGCGAACACGACGGATCTTCGACTGGGTCGGGATTCAAAACCACTAACTTTCAATAACAAAAACGAATCCCCTAACGAACCAGGGCACCGAGACCCTAAATTATCACTTTATTACTGTACATTTAATAATATAGTTGCTCTTAAGTCGCTAATATACTTATCGAAGCATTATTTTCGATATTTTATTTATTTCCTTATAATTTAACTTAAATGACAAATATTTTTGGGAATATTCTTTGTTAAATTAATTTTTCAATAACTTTCAAGCAAACTTGATCAAATTATTTCTTGTAAGATATTATTTACAATTAATGGAAAATTTATCTGAGATGAATTTAATGTGATAACTGCGTTGTGATTAAAGAAAATATTATGTTCTAATAAAATTATTTTAGTTGTCTTCTTTTAAAGGATCATTCTACTTCTAATTAAAGATTATAAATATATATAAGCTCATAATCTTTTAATTTTTTCTATTCGTTTATTTTAAGTTATATATATATATATATATATATATATATATATATATATATATATATATATATATATATATATATATATATATATATATATATATATATATATATATATATATATATATATATATATATATATGTATGTATGTATGTATGTATGTATGTGTATATATATATATATATATATATATATATATATATATATATATATATATATTTGACGTTTAATCCATTCGGAAATAGGCTGAGAAGATTGTTTAGTTCTTCTACTTTAAAGCAAGTAATAAAAACTATGAAATGTTCTACCGAGCCTCCTAATTTCAACGTTTCCTATTTTAAAGTATTCTGAAACTAGTAAATCTTAGTATTAATTTTGAGACGCCGAGAATAAATTCCCTGAATTTATCAACAATTTAGCGTGCATATCACCCACAGTAGTCCCATTTCCATTTAGAAACTGTAATAAGCCATAAAGCAGATTTATCCAGACATAACATTTCATGGTTATTCATCGCATTCGGGCAAACAACGCGCTCTATCTGCTGCTGGCAGATATAAAGCCAAGGATTTGTTTTCATTTACAGAAAATAAGTTCCCATCTTCATTTCCACCTTGAAAACTCACCAGAGTACGACAACAAAAGGTCTTCATTCCCTTCATTAGCCCTACCCCTTTTCCACACAGGCTATTCTGTGATTAAATAAAAGGAAGGGGTGTACCTCTTGATTAAAAGTTCCGGTGGAATTTACGAGAACTGTTCTTAAAATATGCACCACATTTAGCCTTTCTCTTTTGGTTGCCCTTTTGGTATTTTGGGGAATCAAAATATCTCGTATATTCAAAGTCATCTTTGATTGAATGGAATACGCTACGCGGGCCGGTGATTCGTAATTTAATTAGTTAAAGCATTCCGCTAGAGTGAAATAGCAGGCCAGTGACTCATTTTGGTAATGAGGCGGCCTGCATTCATAATTATTAAAGTAATTGTTGTGTACAAATCAAGACGGGGTTCCATTGCTTTCAACTGGACAGTTTTTAATGAAAATAAACTACGGAGGTCATTGAAATGTAAATCAACTGTAAAAAATATTGCAGTGACAAACACATCCACGTGACGACGCATTCCAGTAAAGGCTTTAATTTATATTGTTTATTATGAACGCTGTATCCTCTTTCAGAATTGTGCTTAGGATTCCAAATTATAATTTTAACAACGTCTAAAGACATCATGTGTTTAAAATAAAGAATATTTTGATCAATTGTAATTTGCTATTTAATGGTTGATTTTAATTTTAAATGTTTTAATTTAGATTTCTCTATGCAGTTATTATATATGGGAATGAATTTTCTGCAATTTTGTTTTTAACAATGCATAATAATGATTAGATTTCTAAATATTATAATATTATATTAAACTTAAAACCAAGAATGTTTTTTTAGGTTATGTTTTCGCAGTACTTTTTCAATACTTAGTTTTTCTTGGCTATAATCCTGCAATATTCCAACTGCATAGTTATTTTCAAATATAGCTCACATTCTTGTCTTCAAAGTCATACCAATATTAGAACCTCTCAGCAAGAAGATCTTCAGTTGGGTAGGCATGAAACCCCTTATTATCATGGGAAAAATGATTACTTCAGCCAGGATTTCATGGATTTATACTGTTTTTTTTTTATATATATCTAAATTTATTTCATAGGTAAATGAAAATAAAGCATGTAAAAATTGTAAAGGGAAACTACGAATAATATATAACATTGCATACAATTATATACAATAATTCAAATAACTTTAAAATAATATATTTTAACGTAACGTAATCGTTGAAGTCATTATATATAATTTCAAAATACTTTTTAGTTTGGTTTTTCTTATACTTTCAAAAAGTATCATGTTTTTAACAGGTAGCATATTTGATCATAAGTCACATTTTCCACATCAAAGAAAGTGAATTAAAATTTAACTCTTTGTTGGAAAAAATACACGATATACAATGATAAATAATGGCGGAAATTTATAAATTTTGTTGTATAACGTTGATTTCTAAACACTAAAAATCTTTTAACATATAATCAAAATATAAATTATGAGTGAAGATTTTTAATGTGAATATTAATTTATTTATAAATTCCTGAGATAATATAAAAATTTTACATATACATTTTTTCACAGGTACCCGTTGCTTTAGTTATTTGGAGGCCATTTGTAAAACATTTTAATATTAGAACTAAATTAAATAAGAAAATTGCTTGTTTTTTAATATGTTATTTGTACTGTTTATTTTGTGCCATTATATGTTAATATAATTTTCCCTCTATAATCATATCCAAATGCATTGAATTTCAATAAGCAAATGAAGAGTTTTAGAAATGTATAAATCAAAGTTCAACAGTGTATATTTAATCGACTTTTATTTTGGTTCAACAGTACTGAAATTTACATAGATATGAAAATTAATTTTAAAATCAACTCATGCAGTAATTACATGTGTTTCAGATAAAAATTAAAAACAAACATTTGCTATTGATAAACAAAAGGAATTCAGTTCAAATATGCCAATATTTTGATATTTTTTATTAACAATAAGTGTCATATTTGAGATTGAAATTTATTGAGATTTTTCTGCACAAAGGTTTCCTCTTATTGGGAGAGTACTTTTATTATCTTACTGTATCCAATAAAATAAAGTTCAATGTTATGCATGTAAATTAAAAATGCAGTGAAGAAGACTAAATAAGATGTACCGTCTACAAAACTTTTTTGAAAAATAATGATAATGTTCGCGTATCAATAAACAGATCAGTGTTAAGGATGCGGGAGATTCATGGGGATTTTGAACATATCTCTACTTGCTCTGACAAGTGTCATTTAAAATGTACCCACAATAAATATTTTACTTTCCGCATTTTTTCTTATCATCAAACACCGATATTTTTTAAATATCTGTAACATTAGATGATCTTAATTTTTTTTTCATCGGATTGTTTTATGCCTTGTTTAAATACATAACACCCCCACATAAATACAAATAGCCAATAAAAATAACCTTTCTAAAAGTTTATACCATTGCTTTTTCCATTTCAATGTACCAAATTCCAAATTAATCGAACTTTCTAATATGTTGATTATATATATATATATATATATATATATATATATATATATATATATAATTAAAAAAAATATTTTTTTATATTCATTTTATATAATATACATATAGGCAGCTAAAATCTCCAAACATTGTGTTAGAGTTTTCAATTTTGGGGATATGCAAAAGAGAAGATTTAATAATTTGCATTCTCACGAACTAGATTATTACATTACTGTTACCCCGTAAACCCTAGAGAGATTATACTAGAACGTGTAAAGGTTCTTAAAAGATCAGTTAAAAATATGCTAGAATTTGACAAAAAGGTAGCCATTCTGTATAAAAGGGGAAACATTTGTAATAAAATACAAGAGATGTTTAAATTATATATATTATATATATATATATATATATATATATATATATATATTTACATATATTATTTCCTGTATTTTATATACTATATTTTGCAAAATATATTTATCCAAAACTTGACGAGCAACTCGTAATCAAGGTTTTACATTATTTAATCTACTCAAGATATATTAAATTAATACGAGTGTTTTAAAAGTTTATCAAGTACAAAAAATAAAGATTAGAAAGAGGAGGAAATTTTTGGTCTCCTCATAACTGCTCGTTTTTATTTTCGAAAGGCGAATATATATAAGACACTCTTGGTTTCTTATTATTTATATTTATTTTATTCATATTAAACTATATCACATTCAGAATCTTAAAGTAGAGTTCGATACATATATTCCATATGATTTATATCTTATTACACTTTAAAAGATAAAGTTAAAAAATATAGTCTACCTTCTTCTTAACTTACCATAACAAATATTTTTCAAGACTCTTGGTTTCTTATTATCCATATTTATTTTAAGCATATTAAATCATATCACATTCATAATCTTAAAGTAGAGTTTGATACATATATTCCATATGATTTACATCTTATTATTACACTTTAAAAAATAAAGATTTTATTTGAAAATTGTTCCATCAATAAATATTGTCAGTTAAATTAAATCAATATAATTAAAATTATTTAAATACCATAAGAAAATGTTAATTGAATGCCTTCGGAATTTATAAGTTATAAAAAAATTCTTGATAAAAAGCTAAAAATATTCATAATTTATACGATGCCACAGAAAATATTAAATTCTTTTGTAAAATACGTTATTAACATTAGTCAAATACTTATTATGTAAAAGAGAATTAAATTATATTTGTATGATTATATATTCCATAAATTAATGCCTATAAAATGGAATATTTCTAATTTGAATACATTAATTCTGACTGATTCAAAAGCTAGGAAATAGTTGATCAAATAAAAAGTTTGTCTGCATGCGCTATGAGGTTTTATTATATAATATATAAGTATTAGTGGTTATAGATTTTTTTTATTTTTAAAAACCTTGAATCTTTTCACTACAATCCGATATAAAATCAAAGTTAAGAAAAATTTTTGGTATAATTATTTTACTTCCATATTATCAAAATATAAGCTATTATTTGTATCCATAATATAGGATTTTGTTTAGATTGGCGAGGATGTTTTATCCGAGTTTATAATATTTTACTACCCATTTTGTAGAACAACATCGTTATTTGAAAACAAGAATATGTAAGAACATTTCTCATTATATTATTGAATTAAAAGGCATAATAAAGAGCTTTATTACAAATATATCCTTCAAATATGCTTATTCTTTAACATTTTGAAATGTTTCTCTATTTTACATAATTTATTACATTATTTTTTGTTTCCTAATTTAAATTCACAAGCCTGTCAAAAAAATTTAATCTAGATTCTTTATTTTGTAATGCTTTTGATAATATCATCGAGTCCTATTTTCTTGTTATACTCAGAAGTAAATAATTTAAAATAGCGAAACCGAAACCCATTTTAAACCTTGCGTTTCCTGACTGCCCACTCCGAATACCTCCCCCTCTTCCCCGGAAAGGGTAGGTACCCTTCTGTCTTTTTAGAACACCCACGCGTATTTTGTAAGTGCACCCCATAATTGCATTTGCACGTGAACTGCTCCAAAAACTTTTATAAGAGAAATAATTCATAAGCCTTCGGGGGCACATTCGGAGGGAAATACATCTTCCCTCTCTTTTCATTGACGGAGGGAAATAAAGGGAAAATTCTCCCACACTCCATCTGAAATAATCCCTTTCAGATTAGAGCCGTGGAGGTGAAAGAAGTTATAGGAGATCGTGAATCACTCCAGAAATTTTCCCTTTATCACAATTCTTTATTGGCAATATAGAGGGACGTAGAAAAGCATTAAGAGGAAAAGGGGACGATAGTATCCCGAAATATTATGTTTTCTATAATCTCCGAAAAGAAAGTGTATTATCACTCAAAAACAGGCAGCGTTTTCCTTGTACTTAAAGGTACGTTTTTACAAAAATAGGGAAAAGTTCCTTAAAAGTAACTGAGCTTATAAAGTAAAAAGTATAGAGATTAATTTCTAATACTGTCTACCTAAAGCAAATCACCTAAACAATTAGAGTAGATATAATAATGTATATTCTTTCAAATTGAAGCTCAATTCAACCATTATATTTGAAGTTACCCCATTACTCAACCATTACAATGAAAACCTTATTTACGCATTTTATCATATATATTTCTACTGAAGTCATTAATATTCCCGAATAAGTCGTAGTTTAATATAAGAGATATTCGGAAAAGTGTAGAATTAATCTTAGTTGTTGTGGAAAGAAAATCATAAAATTGAAGTGTGTATATATATACATACATACATATATATATATATATATATATATATATATATATATATATATATATATATATATATATATATATATATATATATATATATATATATATATATATATATACAGTTGTGGCCACTTTAGGAAATTTTTATGTTTTTGAACTTTGAACTCTGTATGCTAATAGAAAGCCTTACGTTTCACAAAATGCAAACCTGTATACATCATTTTAAAGAGAATTTATTACTGAATTCAATACAAAACACAAAATTCAATTATTTGCAATGCAAAAAAAGTTATACGATAATAGTTATCAATATATATTAAATAGTGATGATTGCAGTGATTTATCAATATTTAGTAGTTCCCTTTATTTTTTATTACAGCGTTTCATTGAGCTGACAAGAGTTTTAAGCTCTTCTTTCGTTATTACATGATGCCAAGAAACAATTATAGCCTCATTTCATTGCTAATAGTTCATTATTTTGCTTTGTTTTGTAGAAAGAGGTCCTATATCTCATACACTCAATTACAAGTAAGAATGTTTCTAAAAAATTTTAATATTTAGTCAAGAAGCAATGACATAAAATAACAGAGTAGATTGCACACCTAGAAAGAGATGTAATATTATTGTGTTATGAGAAAATGGTCTTTCCTATGCTGAAATTATAAGACAGGTGGGTGGTTCAGTGACTACATCTAGAGTCCGAAAGTTTTGTTTACGATATCAGAAGACCAATTCATTAAAAAACAAAGAAGAAAAAAGCTGAAAAAGGTGCACCACATCTATTGATGACAGAAGAATAAAAAGACTATGTCTCCAAAATAGAAAAATGTCATCAGCGACCATCAGAAGTGATTTGATTAATGCTGGTGTTTCTGTCAGTTCAAGCACAATCAGGAGAAGATTAACAAATGTTGGACTGAGAAGTAGAATTCCACGAAAAAAGCATTATCTTAATTTTCAGCAACAAAAAAAAAATAAATAAAAAATAAGACTACTTGGAAAGGAATTGGGCAAAGGAACACATTACTTGGATAGATGATCAGTGGTCACAAATTATGTGGAGTGATGAAACTAACCTATCGTTATTCGGTAGTGATGGACAAAAATATGCAAGACGTAGAATAGGAGAAGATCTTCATCCTGACTGCATTCAAGCAAATGGGAAGAAACAAGTTAGTGTTATGATTTGGTCATGCTTGTCAGCAAATGGTATCGCTCGCCTTCCTGTCATCGATGGGACACTGAATGCCAGAAAATACATTGACACTATTCTAGAACCAAAACTTCTACCTTCCATCAGAGATCACTTTCCCAACAATGCTTCGTTTATTTTTCAGCGGGATTCTGCTCCTTGCCACACGACCAAAATATCGAAAGAGTGGTTTCGTACAAAGAGCATTAAATTGATGTCATGGCCAGGAAGCAGTCCTGACCTCAATCCTATCGAAATTTTATGGCACCGTTTGAAAACTCTTGTCCGAATAAGGCACCCATCAAATAAAAGGGAACTAATTGAGGCTACAATTCTTTCCTGGCATCATGTAATAACGAAGGAAGAGCTTAAAACTCTTGTCAGCTCAGTGAAACGAATATGTGAATCTGAAATCAAAAATAAAAAGTACTCTACTAAGTACTGATAACTCACTGCAATCGTCACTATCTAATGTATATCGATAACTATTAACGCTTAATTTTTTTTGTACTGCAAATAATTGAAGTTTGTATTTTGTATTGAATTCAGTAACAAATTCTCTTTAAAATGATGTATACGAGTTTGTATTTTGTGAAACGCGTAACGCTTTTTATAAGCATACAAAGTTCAAAAACATAAAAATTTCCAAAAGTGTCCACAATTTTGGCCACACACACACACACACACACACATATATATATATAATATACTATATACCTATTAAACGGGTGGAATTCACCTATTGATCTGTTTTTGTGGATTTTTCATGTTGATGTTTCTACGAGGGAAATGTTCTGATCCTAAAACTTCTATTAAAAATGTCTCAGATGCTTTCATTAAGAATAGAACTAAAATTTTTTCATCATTTAAAAATAATACTTTAGCATTTTAAAATATACACATTTTTTAATTTTGATGTGAGGTTAGGTTTATTTGTCGCTCAACGGTCATTTTTTGCACACGAGGGCTAAATATAGACCGGGACCTACGGTTTAAAGTGGATTCCGAACCACTACAAACATCCATGCCCAAGGTGGGATTCGAACCCACGAACTGTTGAACCGAAGGCAAGAGCACTAACCATTCGGCTGCCAGCTCGGCAATTTTGATGTGAGAGAAAGGAGAAACTATTTATACCAATTTACTATTAATCCATTTTAATTTAAAATTATTTATATTTTTTAAATGAAATATTTGATGAAGGTAAAAATTTTATATTAATTTATATATTTCAATACACTGAAATATTTTGATTTTATACATTTTTAACATTTTTTAGAAAATTAAGATAAGTTTTGGTTAAAAAAAAAGGTCAGAATTTCATTTTGATACAAAAAATGTGCCCGATTAATGTGTGTTTTTGCTAGTTTTATAAATTATAAGATAATTTCAAAATAACTTTTGGAAATTTATAATGTTTACTGAAAATTTGGATGCAAAATTGAAAGTTTCTCACATACAATTTATCTTAGCCATAATTTAAATTTTGATAATTTTCAGACTAATAGTCTCTGATGGCTGTAAATTAAAAAAAGGGAAAGTTAAAATCATGTTTTGTCCTTGTTGATTAATCCAAAAATATCATGTCTTTAATATTGTTTAAAATACAAAAAAGCCCTTGCAGTTTTGATATAAGATCAAATATAATAGTTAAACCCTTAGCTGACACATTATTTTCTCAAGTCTTCAATATCTTGCTAAATAATAATTGGCATAAATAGATAGATAATAGGCATAAGGGCAAAAATAATTGGCATACATTGTTTTAACATTTTGTTATCGAATATCTAACGGCCTAAACGTGTTGTATAAGGCATTTTAATACACATCGCTTAGTTGGCATCCAAAAGGATTTGCCACACATAGCAAGCTGTTAACGAGTCGCAAGATAAGACACATGAAAAACTACAACCCCATTCACTTTGACGAGCATTCATGTAGGAAGAACAAACTTTACATGGTTCAACAGTGGCTGGTATTGAACCTGAGACATTACACTCTGAAGATAGATATCATACTACTAGGCCATGGTGGTTTCATTATGACAATTATTTAACATGAAATTACATATTTAACCTTTGACCAGTAACTAACCCAGAAATTTGTGATGTTTACTGAAAATTTGGATGCAAAATTGAAATACATTATTACTACAGATCATTCTCTACAGATAATCACCATTGAAGACATTGCAATGTCAGTACTAAAATATCATATAGACAATTTTCATTTGCTTTATAATGAAGTCATAGTGTAAGCCGAATTGAACTATGAATTGAATTAATTTTGAGTCTTTAATAATAAGGCAAATATATATACAAATTGTGTTTTAATTAAAATGAAAATAAAAGTTATAAATTTAAATAAGAATAACAGATTTTGTAAAAATGATTCTGTGTAAAGTTAGAGTGGGCAAAAGCAATTTTTATTTTGAAGGATTTATATTTTATATTACTAATTTAAAATGCGATGCACTTTTCTGCTCCTGTTATTCTAGCTTTTAAAAACGCATCTATGGTAAAGAAAATTTTGTTACATTGTAAGTTTGATCATTATATTTTAAATACTCATAAAAAAATCAGTATACAGAAAGAACAATGAAGGAGTATCAGTATATTGATTTAATAGAAGTGTAAGAGTACCGAGTCCTTAGAGTATTTTAATCTAAATACATTGATTCTAAGACTTAATTTTGCTTTCCGTTACTTTTAAATCTGTATACAGCAATTGATTTAAAATTGAAGTTATATTCCGTTTTCCCTTCTACCTTATTATCCGCGTATCAATGGAATAGTAACTTGATGTGGTACATTATGTGATAAATAATTTAATTAAGATTTTTAATTATATGAAGAAAATGTTAAATTACCATTATAGTCCACGGTCACAGCAGGATATGAGCGCTAAAAAAATCAGAAACTTAACTTTAAAAATAAATTAATAATAATTGCCATATTTAATAATAAATCGACAGAATCATGTAAGAGATACTTTTATACTAAGACTTGGACATATTTTTAGAATAGATTGGAAGTAGGATATTATAATTATCATTCTATTGGAAAAATATATACCAATCTTGTGGAGCCGTGATAAACTGGAGCTTTTACTTTGAGGTGGTCTATGCACAATAAAAAACCTGGTGTTGCGTGTTATAAAAGAGGATGAAGGCACAAACAAAGAATAAGTTTTCCAATTTTACTAGGGTTGATTTAGTTTACTTATGTCTCAATGATCATTTTTTTAACACGAAGGCTAACTAAATCTGAAGCTACAGCTTTAAAGAAAATTCTGAACCATTATAAACAACCATGCTCAAAAGCAGAATTAAAACTTATGAACTGTTAAACCAAAGGCCATAATGCTATTGTTTAGGCTATTAGCTTGACCTATTTGGCCAAGGTACGGAGTTACAATACGGTTGTCATTGTTTAGAGGCTATTTGAAGCCGAGATAAGCAGTCGGAAACATATTTCAAATCAAACCTATACAATATTGCAAAAACCATATAAAGCTTAGAAGGAAATATGGTAAATTTTAACTTCATCTGTAAAATTTCTTTAGGCATTTATGCTGTTATTGTATAATGTCCGGGCACATAAAGTTTCAACCTTTCAGCCCTATAAGAAGTAGACGTGACAGTAAGACAACTCGTGAGTGGTCATCGTAACTCTGAACGTGTGACCTAGTAGTTTAAGGCAGAAATAAAGCAGACAACTTCCGAGAGTTAGCCTACCAATCTCAAAAATATCATTTCACATGAAGGATATTGCAACCACGAAATATTTAACGTACTCAGACACCATTAGTGAACACTACGGATCGAATGCAATATAGGTTATAATAAAATATAGATTCGAATTCATACTTCCCCTACAATTAATGGGAACCAGCGCCGTAATCAACCAGACTACAGTGGTTCTTAAAGTATCTATTAAACATAAGAAAACACGTTATAGCAAGAAATGAGTATTATACGTAGTAACGTAAGAACTCTACATTATCTTTCCATATTACACACTCCAAGGCTCGTAACTTAACTTGAACACGTAACTTAAAATACAAACAGAGAGAGAGTTTAATCGGACATAAAGCTGCCTGTTAGTTTTTATCCTCATTTAAATTCATTTTAGAATTATGAAATTTTTCTTGCATTATAAAAAGGATAATATTCTCATGATAAAATTAAGAGGATTTTATGATTTCAGGCTATTATAATAACAAAAAAATACGAAGACAAACATTTCAAAATTATCCTCTAAAAATTTTTAATTCTGTAACATATTTTGACTGAATCTAAAACTTCTCTCTAATAATTTTCCCTTTTGACTTACATAAGCTATACATAACCTTTTACATAAAAACATAAATTCGAGAGACAACTTAAGCATCGTATAAGATCAAAGATACATTTTGTAAAGTTTTAAATATTTCTCAAACACTGAAGTAAGTGAAACTTCAAAAATTATCAAGATATATGAAAAAGCAATCTATTATGGTTTGCACGTCATATTGTAACTGGAAGTGTTCAAAAGTTTGATGAAGATTAATCGCTTTGCTTTGGATTGACAATAATAATTATGCAGTTTTAATAATGGGGAGAATTCATTCGCTTCAAACTTAGCATATCTTACTCGTATTAAATTTATTCTTCCCAGCTGCTAGGAAAATATTGCTTAATTTGTCTGAAAATTGTTAAGATTTAATTGACATAGTTTTTATTTGAAAACAAAAATTTAAAATTCCTTAAAAAGTATTGTTAATACAAGTTTATTGATGCTCTAATTTATACTGGAATGATATTAAAAGTTAAAACACTAACTTTTAATTCATTTAAAAAAAATTCACACTGGGCATTTGGTATACGTATCATTATCATATTTTTAGTTGTGAATATATTATTTGGAATACCTAAAGATTTTTTTAACCAATAAATTCTGATTGAAGAATTACGAAATTTTAGTTTTCCTATTTATGAATTAAGAAACTTGTCGAAAATAAAATTCTCTTAAATTTAAAGGTAAAAAGGGCGCAAATAAGTTTTATTATTTTAACCTGCACTAGTATATTTTTTTCTTTATTGTATTAAAAATATTAATTTTCAATGTTGTTAAACAGAGAATAATGTACATTAATCTATTTAACGATAATCATTATAATGAGAAAAGAAAAATTCGTTAAAACTGTCCTTAATATCTGTGTCGTATATACTTAAAAAAAAAGTCTATATTTTGAAAATATTGAAAAATAGTACAAATATTTTATTTACATTTTATAAATTAAATAATTTTCACTTATTGACAAAACTTATTTAAACACTCAAGTTTATTTCTGAAGGAAACTGCTCAGTAAACACTTCCATGTCCAATGGAAAGAGTGCAGATCTACTTAAAGATCTGAAAAAAAAAATTTCATTGTAAGTCAGAGATTATTATTAGCATTCTCTTTTACATGTGAGATGTATTCTTTCAAAAATTGACTGTGTATTTCAAGATTTTCTAACAGATGGCAGTCAAGTTCCACAGTAACCAAATATAACAACTGATTAATAGTTCACGAAGTCAAATCAGTCACATTGAGAACTTCATGTTGTTGACATTTAAAACAGAAAAGACTATCACAATTATTTCTAAAGTTTCATTAATGCCTTCATTGTACAAATATTATAAATATACAATACATTGTCCAATCTTACTGAATCAGTGCTTATCCTATTCATTAAAAACAAACACTATTGAAACCTAATTTTTTGCAGTTATTAAAAATAGTGGATAGATTTGTCGTGCGTGTTTGTGTGGTGGATATTTTGTCTTCCTTATCATATTGTTGAAAATAACAATGCTGCATCACTATAGGACCATCATTTACTAACTTATCAATTTGAACGATACTTTTGGGCTCTTCTTTCAATAAGGACAAGTATTTTATGAAGAAAACTGACATAAGTCAATGAACGCATTATT
Organism: Latrodectus elegans; assembly: GCA_030067965.1. NCBI lineage: Eukaryota > Metazoa > Arthropoda > Arachnida > Araneae > Theridiidae > Latrodectus > Latrodectus elegans. The sequence goes on along the minus strand of CM057820.1, from coordinate 32,072,342 downwards.
ATGTCTTGTTTATGCCTTCATTTGAATATTAGAAAACACTCTTGAGGATTTGAGAAATCAGAAATTTGTATTCATTATCTTTCAGATTTAATTAGTTAAGAATAGTTTCAAAGTAAATACAACTAAAATAAAAAATAGGAAAAGATTTATAATATTTTATTATGATAATTAAAATTGTCACACGAAATATTTTATACTGAATCACTGACAGATATATTTTAACTATATACATATCATCTTTCTCAGAAATTTTTTCTGCTGATTGATTTGAAAAAATCAAAAAATTGTTAAGATAATGCTTTGTATTTATTTAAAAGGAAAAAAAGTATCACCTATGCATTCAAACATTTTATATAAACTTAATTTTAAATTATTTTCTTAATATCTAGCATATTTAAATGTGTAACACATAACATACCACGTAAATATATTTTTATATAAGGTGAGTTGATATGGAAAATAAAACGCACAATAACAAATTTTTCTTCTAAATTTCAGTAGGTGAGCATTGAAGTTCATTTTTAATATTCAGTAGTTGAGTTTCACTAAATCTTTCAAATGCTCAATACATATAAAAATTTTTACAGATGAATTTAACAATTTACATAACTCTTGCTGCCAAATACAGACCTAATTTAGAATCGGAAAGGGAAAATACTGACTTTCCGTTCCATTTACTTTATTGGCAGGAATTTTTGGCGAGGAATCCGTGTAGCGAACATCCATGGTATGTCCGACTAACAATAAGATATTCCTAGTTGCTAGAAGCGGCATTGTTGCATTTAATATGTGTTTGCCTCTGGAATTTCGAGGCTCTTCTCCGTGAACGCGTTCATTTTTCAACCGCTCAGTCTCACATTTCTACTTCCAGGGAAGCGATATACGCATTCCAACGCCGTGTAATTTGGCGAGTTTTCCGACGTTTATAAACTATTTTCCTCGCCATGCCAAATCGCTTGCTTTCCCTGGTAACCAATAGTTGTAATTGGATGTTCAGTAACGGTTATATTATATAATTGTAATTTTCCTTTTAAAGAAAATATTAAAACAAATAGTTTGTAAATGTGGAGGAAAATATATAGGCCTTGTTTGACTTGAAATGTTAATACTTGAAGTTTTAAATAGTTAAAATTAGTATTTATGTAATTTTTAATATGAACAAAAATCTTGATTCCTATTTTTTAGTGACTGAGATTTATATTTTAACTATATAAAAATATATTTATCAATATAAAGGTCTTCACATATAACTCCAAAATGACACCAACACTTTTGATAGGAGTATAATGCAGGTTAATTTTTAAAAAAATAATTTCACGTGCTCAATTCTTATTTAAAGTGAGAATGTTTGTAATGATTTTGCTTTTAATTAAAATATAAGGTTTCGGTTAAAACAGTTCATGTGCAAAATAAAAAAAAAACCATCGGATATTTTAAATCAAGCAAACAAAAACTTTAACATACCATAATTCATAATGATTCTGTAATTACATATCTGTTTGGTAAGGTAACGCAATAAAAAATTTAAAGAATTAGCCAAAAATTTCAATTTTCTTAAATAAGTAACGTTGCTGATGAATTTTAGTTAAAAGAAGAGAAAGTTATGATGTGTGTTAAATTTGTGCATAAGTTGTTTGCTATCCTTTTGTGAAGTAATAAGTGGAAATTAACTTTCAAATTTACCAATTATTTGAGTTATTTTAATAAGAAGACTTAAATTATCGTTTGAGATATAAATTTATTATCGATTAAGAAATGCCCATCACGCTCCAACTATATATTAAAGCTAGAATTCAATAACATACAATAGGGATGTTGTTATTGACCCTGCATACTTTCCTTTTCCTAGCCCAGAGTTGCCAGTTACATTTAAGGTGGAAGTAATCGTCATTGAGAAACAACCAAAAGAACCAATCAAAAGATCCCCCAAATACTCAACCTGCCTCCATAGATATCATTTCACTTGAAGGACATTGCAACTACGACCTATTTAACTTGTCCTTGCATCTTTAGTAAACACGATGGACCTTTTTATGTTATGGTTCAAGCTCACTACTTAACGATAATGAGGACGAGGCACTGACTAAGTCTCCTCAGTCTTCAAGTATATTGCGAAATATTTTATCCATTTGTATTCTTAACTACATGGTGAAACAACAACCGCAAAACTTTTCTTTGTAAAGTAATATTGCAGGAAAGAAGACAGTTGCCATTACTTGGAGATAAGATCTAGCTCAAAACCATCATCATGGGAAAGATTTACCTCGTTAAGAGTTCTTCAGAATCCAAAGTCTTTTTCCTGTAATAGCACATTGCATGGTTGATAAACTACCAGTTCAAGTGTTGACATCATTATTTGGCAGTAGTTTAAAATTGCAAGGCGGTAGAAACAGGAAGCCAAAAATTTGATACAATAATGTAACCTAAACTAATCTTCTATGCAAACTAATAATCATTCCAACAAGAAATATTTAAGAACCTAGGACTTAAATAGTCATTTTGAAGCTACATTGAAAAGTTGTTTCCTTATTCCTATTTATAAGTTTTATTTTTGTTTGTGAAAGTTCTAGAAATCGAGGTCAACTAATGTAAAAAAGAACCTTACAATATAGTTCTATAAAAGATTTTTTTATGTTCCGTAACAATGATAAATTGCAGAAAAAGGAGGCAATAATTAATTTTTTAAATTTTAATCCATTGAGGCATATATTTGGAGGTAAGGGAGGCTTTTCAATTCATATCAAAAAATATCTCAGTATGTTCTGAATATACCTATACACAGCATTAATTATGTTAAATATTTATAAGCATATAACCCTTCTGACATCACTAGAAAGCCATTTGGCAACTTGAAATAAGGTTGTTTATATTTCATTATTGTGAAAAAAAATTTTTTGACAGATGTAGTATAATCCAAGATCCCAAATTCTGAATTTATTGGCGATGAAGAAATGTCACCAAGATGGCGTAAATACTAGGGTTACCAAAAGAAGTCTGATAAGTCCACATATTTATGATGTAATAAAAGCAAGGTTGCCAGACACATAAGAAAATTCACCGAAAATATCACCAAACTCAGAATTTGACATCCTGGATTAAAAGGGTATCTGTGCCCGAATTTTTATAGAGGAAGTATTTTTAAATATGCTTAATCCACAGATTTAATTTTCTCTTTTTTCATTTGATGTTTTATTTTTATATCAATCAAAAAATCATTTCTGTGTGTGTTGGTTAAAGTTCTATTTAAATTGTAACAATTGAGAGATAGAGGGAGAGAATTGTGGTTTTTCTTTTAGGCTTAAATATGATTTTTTATTTTTAGGGAGATTTGAAATCTAGGAAGTTAAATAATAATATAAATCTTATATAGAAAACGAAAATATGCTTACTAAGATTTATGCATTAAATATGCAATGCAATATTTGTTTTGAAATTATCTAGAAAGTTAATATTATAGACGCAAATTGTTTGTACAAGTTTGTTTTTCCTATTATATTTAGCTTATTAATTATTTATTTCATAATGATGATTTGAAAAGTCTATTTAAGTAATATATTTAAATTTGTTGAGGAAATAATTTGGATCATTTTTTCATATTAAATAAAAACTAAGAAGTGAAAAAAAAAAAAGACTATCAATCTTATGTTATTATTTTGCTTACTTTAAAAGTAAACCCAAACTACAATATTTACTGTAATATGAAATTTGTTTCCCAGTTTTGTATTGAAACTATTAAAGAAATGGCGAGCGTTCTTCTATTTACCTGCTATTCTCCTGATACTTGGAGAGTCTGTAAATTTTTGTTCCTTAAAAAATCGCGGAAATAAATAAAACCGTAGTTGTTATCTGAAGAAGAAGGAGAAATTTTTTCCCGAGATTGCCTTTTGTTCGGAAAAACAAAACAGACATCATTGCTATAAAGAAGGATGAAAAACCTATTTCCCCGAAAATTTTCTAAACCTCTCCCTTAAAAAATATTTTCTGTTAACCCGATTTAGAAGATTGAAACTGACTGAAGGTAAACACATGTAATCCATTTCTTCTCTTTCTTACTCTAAAGGAAGGAAATAATAAAAATGGTCTACATCAAATATTGAAAACAAGTTTTACGTCAGAGCTATTTATTTATGTATTTTTATAGGCGATCTTAAATGTTCTGAAGGAAAATGCATGGCACAAACAAATCGCCAACGCTTCTCAAACATTGAGAGATTAAAGGCAACACTGAATATTTATAATTCTGAGGTACACAGTTTAGCAGCGTTTTTTCAAGGCTCATATATGGGTTCTTGTTTAAAATTTATGCATTCATCAAATATTTACTTCTGGCATTTGTTCTGCATTAATACATTTCTTCGCCAAGATGAAATACATTCAATTAATTTGTAAGCAGAAAACACTTACAAAAATTTAAAAAAATCAAAGTATTTGAAAGTATTTTAATAAATTTATTATTTTAATTGATCAATTTAATGTGAAATTTGGTTTATATTTTTCAATTCCTATTATTAGTTCGCACTCTCTCTAAGCATATTGTTCAAATTTTCAGTTATTAATAAAATATTTTTTATTCAAACACAATGAAGTTCAAATGCATTTTTTTAAATTTATAGTGGTTAACATTAGATGTTAATGTTTGTAAAAACTGTATTAATTCATTAAAATTTAATTATTTAATTTTATGAAGAAAACAAATAATATTATTCTTTGTTGATCTAAGTAGGAATTGACTATGAATGTATTGATAGTAAAATTTTCCTTTGTTGTACGAAGTAAAAATTGACTGCAAATATAGTGACAGCAAAATTTTTGTGTCTCGAACTTCAGAATGACCCTTGTTTTCTCGCCATTTTGGAGCCGGGTTAAGTAATGTTGAATATTATGATAATTTTTTTTATTTAAATATTTTATTTCTATGATTAAAAACAAATAAAATTTGATA